>APFE030257914.1:67967-99701 GCA_000404065.3 Pinus taeda
CTTCTATGTTTTATTATTAACATGAAAATCACCAACATTTAAAAAAAAATATCCACACTTAATTCATTAGAAAATTTAAAGTGTAAAACTAAGCCCTCTAAACAAAAAGGATTGATACTCATCAACGCTTTTCAAAATCAAGCTGAAAATCACTAACAAAAAAAAAAAAATGTTCACACATACGTAAAAAAATTTAAAGTGTCAAAAATAGGCCCCCTAAAAAATGTGTTGATGTTGCATCAACACTTTTCAAAATCAGTATGAAAATCACTAACATCGAAAAAAATGTTCATACTTGATACATAAGAAAATTTAAAAGTGCCAAAAATATGCTAAAAAAAAAAAAAGTGTATTCTAGCATCACCACTTTTCAAAATCGGATGATTTTTCGCTACCTTAAAAACACGGGTACCAGTTCACTTTCTCATTTGATCGGTAACTGTGTTAAAAGATTAAAGGCTATCAAAGAGATAAGCAAGTGATAGGTCAAATTTTAATTCTTAATGGCTGAAAATGCACAAAACTGCAACTAAGCACTAGAAGTCTAAAATTTGGTGGTAAAATATGCAATCAATGATAGATTTTGCTTTTGAAACATTAAATAAAAGCAATTCCTACCTAAGGACAATAATATTTAGGTATAAAAATGCTATTAAATGCAAATTTAGACCAAACCATCACTTGAGCTACCATGAAATAGAGAAAAGACAAATTTAAAGTGATCAACACAACTAGACTAGTGCCTTCATTCAATTGGGCAAAGGAGTCATCTAAGGCAAGGTCAAGGTAGGGAGACCTTGAATCAACAAGGCTAGAGGACAATTGCTTCACTTAGAAACTGTAGCAACTTCTTTTATAGGATATTTAAGGTCAAGTGATGCATGGAACAAGTTTCTTTGAGGGATTATTGCATGACAATTTTTGCATTAACATATAGAAATAAGAGTTCAAGAAAGATATTGTTGGAAAATGTAAATAGGTTTGGTCTTCATTAATGTATTTGAGTCATCATGTAATGTACTTGTCAAAAGAATAAAAAAAAGAATCTTTATTATTATCATTATGACTTATTAAAGCATGGGTTTCATGCTTGGGTCATCATGCTTTGGGTCAAAGTCCCCATTGAGGACTTCTAGGATTTATTCTAAGTCAATAGAGTCATTGTACTTTTAAAGAGACCCTTCTTGGGCTTTTTGAATCATGTAAAAAGGTTAAGTATTGAGTCAAATATGAATTATGTTGCCGCCACATCAAGTCGGCCCTAAGATGATCAAGTCGGCCTCAAAAGGGCTATTAGACCTCACCAAATGACTATAAATGAAGCAGTTTGAATTCCATTTGAAGCACTCACTCAACAAGCTAGTTCGATATCTCTTGAAGCTAGAAAAAGTGCGAAATAGAGTAAGGAAAAAAAGGAAGTGCGAGTTTGGTCTAGGAGAAGGAAAAGAGGATGATCGAAATTTGGTGCACCTATATCTCTCTCTCATGCCCTGGTTTGGAAGATCAAAGTTCTTTTGTTGATGTCGTAGCTAGTTGTCATATGTTGTCGTTGCTAGGTCAAAGTATAGGTCAAAGTTGTTGGTGTTGGGTGATGTTGCCTCAGGAAGTTGTATTGGGGCAAAATCAAAGTTCCTATGTGAAGATCGAAATCTTTCAGTGGATCGAAGTCTCCAAAGCAAGGTCGAAGTTGTTGGGTTGAAGAAAGTGTTGCTACTGTTGTTGTTGTTGCCAGGTCAAGTAGGATCATCTACAAGAGAAGAGGAAGGTTGACTTGGTGTGGAGGAAGGTTTGTGTCAAGGTCTAGAGTCTTGGAATATCCCCGGAAAAACTACTGAAGGAAGAATTATTGATTGGGTTTTCCCCTAGAGAGGGGTTTGGCCTAGCTGTGAGCCTATATCTAGGGACCATTGTTTATGTGTTATTGCTTTGGTAATTGCTTAATGAACAAAAAGCAAGAAGATATAAAGAAACCTAATAAGAAGTTAAGAATATCACAAGTAATTATCAAGAATAAGAAAATCTGTTTACTTTCTAATTTTCTAACATGGTTTCAGAGCTTTAGTGAAGAAAGAGGAAAAACGCAGTCTCAAGCACTTGATCAAGGGATCATTCAAAAGGATTATTCAAGGGAAGAAGTCAACTATCTTCAAAGACAATGTCTAACACAATCAAGGGAGAAAACAAACTTGAAGGAGCCTCTAACTATAGGTCTTGGAAGAAGAGGATTGACCTCATCCTTGAAAAGAATAAGGTTCTAAACTTGGTCAAAGGAAAAGTAAAGAAGCCTACAGATGAGTCCAGTGATGCTGACAAAGTGAAGTTCAGAGAATTAGAATTAGTGGCCATGACCCTAATGGTAGAAGGAATAACAGACAACCTTGTCTCGTTTATAGCCAACATTAATCATGCTCAAGAAATGTATGAGGCCCTGTCAAAGTTATTCACTATTAAGAACATTGGTCAAGTAGCAAGCTTGAAGAATGAACTAAGGAGCGCAAAGATGACTAAAGAAGACATAGTGGCCTCCTTCTTTGTGAAGATAGCAAGAATCAGAGATTATCTTTTGGACATTGATGAAATTGTTCCAGACAAACAACTCGTGATCACTGCTCTATTAGGATTGCCACCTACTTCGGGTGCATTTGCTGCAAGACTTAATAGTTGGAAGGAAGCTCCCACTTTTGAAGAACTATGGACTGCCTGCAGTCAAGAAGAATTAAAGATATCACTAGTTGTCAATCCTGAAGAAGTTTCAAATGCCTATGCTGCTCAACACAAGGGAAAGAAATCGAAAGGACCAAGAAATAAAGTAGACATGTCCAAGGTAGAATGCTATCAATGTCATAAGGGTCACTACAGGAGTGATTGTCACAACAATCTAAAGAATAAAAAGAGAGATAGAGATCATGCTAACATTGTTGAAGAATAAGATAAAAAAAAGCCAAACCCAAAGTATACCTCAAGCTTTGGAGGGAGCCCACAACATCTCCCAAAGATAAGTATCTCATTTCCTTTCAGTTTTTGGTTTCATGTACCTATTTAAGTTTTGATTATATTAATACTAATCACCATTCTCCCTCTATCATCTTGATTAGGAAAACATCTGCTATATCCTCAGGGAGTATGGAAGAGAGCCATCCAAGACAAGGTTTGCCAAGAAACAAAGGTATGCCTTGAACTACAAAACATTGATTTCTTTATAATAAATGTTTATTCATTTGACAATTTACTACTAGCATTGTTATGTCTAGCTATATTGAATCATAATGATTCTTGTTTTGGGTGGTTCATCACTTGATAAATCTACCCGTCATACTCTTAACTGATAGAACCCTAGACAGGTTCTCTGGAGAATCCTAGACAAGTTCTTTGGAAAACCCTAACCTAAGGGTATGCTAATGTGAATGTCTGAAACCCTAAATTGCTTAGTGTTATTGAGAAATGTTATTTGAAGTTTTTATTGATAATGCCATGTTTGGGATTTTTGTATGATTAGGAAAACCTAACTTGTTAGGGTTGAATGATAAAATCTAAAATCTTGAACCTTTGAAGTATTGGTAATTTTGGGTTTGCTATGTTCTTATATTGAAGCCCTAGCTCATTAAGGTTTGGTGGAATGTGTAAGCAAGACCTTTATAATGTCTTAGAAATGATTTCCTTGGAATATGTGTTTGTTCAATCAAACTCTAGTCTAATCAAGTTTGTTGTATGTCTTAACTCTTATTGATATTTGTGAAGTTGGGTTTGACTAACACATGATATGAAATTCCTACGCATGACAATGAAGTCCTAGATGTATGAGTTGACCTGTTTATCGGTGATCATGAATTCTAGGGTTTGGAACTAAGCCCTAGTAAAAGTTTGTTTCTCTAGGATGATAGTATTTGTGAAATTCTAGGGTTTTGGAGTTAAACCTTACTCCAAAACCTTAGTAGAAGTGAAAATCTTTGATGTCTGATGACAATGTGATAATTTGAGATTTGTGTAAGATTGTTGAAAACTGAGGTTTAGTTTTGATTGATGTTTGATTGAAAAATCTAGGGTTTGCAACTAACCCTAGTGGAAGTTGGTCATGTTGATGACTAAGTTGTGATTGGTTTTGATTGATTAATTCTCTTGTATGAAATCTAGGATTTGTATAAAACCCTCGTGAGAAGTCTAACATATGAAATGAGAAAGTTGTTAGATACTTGGTAGATCTATATTTGTTTGAAATGTTTATAGGGTTTGCTATATGTTGTAGTATGTTATGTCATACATTTGGAAGAAACATTGAAACTTTAGATATAATGAAAGTTGTTATAAAGTAGTCTAGGGTTTATGACAAAATCCCTAGCAAGATGTTGAAGAGTATGTGTCTCTAGTTTGAAATTAAGTTTGGGTATCTGATATATATAAGGTTGAAATGCTTCTATAATTCAGATATGGCTAATTTCATGCTTTTGTAGATTTGGTTGTACTTGCTATCTAAGTTGTGCAACTATACAATCTTCAATATGGTGAAGATGTTTGTTGATGTGATAAGCATGATGTGGATGATGATAACCCTGATGAAATGGTTGGAAGCGACAAAAGATTCGTTGGTGTTGAAGAAAAGAAGTTGATCTCCCTGGGTTAAAAGGGAGCCTAAATAAGAGAGATCTCCCTGAGATTAAGAGGGAGCCTGTATAAAGGGAAGCTCCCTGGTTGAGAGGGAGGGCATAGCATAGTTTTTAATTGGAGAATGCATTTTTGAAAGATATGTTGTTATATATGAAGTAGGAAAGGAAAGTGTATGATTAAGGAATCTTCTGTCAAAGATTCAATTGATAGTCCTACTATGTTGAGGAGCAACATCAGTTGTCTGAAAGACCCCGAAGGTTTGTATTTGATTATGTACATGTGAAAGTATACTATTGATTGGGGTTGTGTTTGTACAAGTGAATCTCTCAAAGGTTTTGATAGCATCAATTTGATTGGGAGAGATTGGTTATTCTCGATCTGTTGGTCAAGGAGTGTTGAGGCTTTGTGAGTGAAGCATTGCCTGGGAGGACATATGGTCAGCACTTTATGTTGATGTCTAGGTCCCGAAGTTGGAAAGGTTGTGTTGGCTATAGAGCTTTATTTTTGGATACACACCTGGATCTCTGGGTTGATGTTTAGTAAGTAAGCTTGATGGTACCTAGAGAGGCTGAAAGCTTGAGACCATCTTAGTCCCACTTGGATAGATTGCCCTGGTCAGGGATCTAGTCCATGGCATTGCAGTGCCTAAAGTTCTTCATGGTTCATATAGTTGAGATCTTCCTTGTACTTGTATATGATGAATACCTCCCTAGTTAAAAGGGAGTGTTGGAAAATGTATCTAGGTTCACTCTTCATTAATGTATTTGAATAATAATGCAATGTACTTGTCAAAAGAATAAAGAAAAGAATTATTATTATGACTTATTAAAGTATGGGTTTAATGCTTGGGTCATCATGTTTTAGGTCAAGGTCCCCATTGAGGACTTCTAGGATTTATTTTGAGTCAATAGAGTCATTGTACATTTAAAGAGACCCTTCTTGGGCTTTCGAATCATGTAAAAAGGTTAAGTATTGAATCAAATATGAATTATTTTGCCTCCACACCAAGTCGGCCCTAAGATCAAATCGACCTTAAAGAGGGTTATTTGACCTCACCAAAGGACTATAAATGAAGCAATTTGAATTCCATTTGAAGCACTCACTCAACAAGCTAGTTCGATATCTCTTGAAGTTGGAAAAAGTGCAAAATAGAGGAAGGAAGAAAAGGAAGTGCAAGTTTGGTCTAGGAGAAGGGAAAAAGGAAGATCGAAATTTTGGTGCATCTCTCTCTCTCTCTCTCGTGCCCTGGTTTGGAAGATCGAAGTTCTCTTGTTGATGTCATAGCTAGTTGTCATATGTTGTTGTTGCCAGATCAAAGTATAGGTTGAAGTTATTGGTGTTGGGTGCCGCTGCCTCGGGAAGTTGTATTGCGCCAAAATTGAAGTTCCTATGTTAAGATCGAAGTCTTTCAGTGAAGATCGAACTCTCCAAAGCAAGGTCGAAGTCGATGGGTTGAAGAAAGTGTTGCTACTGTTGTTGCAGCTACCAGGTCAAGTAGGATCATCTGCAAGAGAAGAGGAAGGTTGACTTAGTGTGGAGGAAAGTTTGTGTCAAGGTCTAGAGTCTTGGAATATCTCCAGGAAAACTATTGAAGGAAGAATTACTAACTAGGTTTTCCTCTAAAGAGGGGTTTTCCCTACCTGTGAGCCTATATCTGGTGTCCATTGTTTTATGTGCTATTGCTTTGGTAATTGCTTGATGAACTAAAAAAAAGAATATATAAAGAAACCTAATAAGAAGTTAAGAATATCACAAGTAATTATCTTTCTACCTTTTTTATTTTCTCACAGATATTGCAATTCTTAATATGGCACAAGATAAACCCTAATTTCAGAAATTACATGCAAAATGGAAGAAAATAGCATTAAACTTACACAATTCATGCAAGAATCACTTCATCAATCACAAGACAGTTTCACCATGCAATAAATATCCTCCCACAGACAATTCACACTCTATTTAGCCATTGCATTCAAGAGAAAGAAGAAAAGCCATAGTGCACACACTTTGAAGAGAAGTGAAATGAGTTAGTATGATGATGATCCAATGAAAATGATTTCCCTCTATTTATATGGGCAACCAAGTTATTTTTCATTAATTTACAATGAAAAAGCCCCAAAAGTTCACTTGAAGCATTCAACTACGCTAGTCGACTTAAGAGAGAGTTTTACAAATCATAAATCGTAAGAAAAATGCCCTAAATCCTCCACACGGGTGGGAGAAAAGGCTATCCACGTGACATCATCCTCCAAAAGTGGGAATCTCCATCAAGCAAATCACAAAGTGTGTCCAAGAGTGCTCCTCACTCCAAGGGACATCATCAAAATGTATGGTTGTATCTCCAAATAACACCTCAACCAAGACATCATCATCAAGAAGGCTTGTGTCATTCTCCTACGGCATGCATGGGTGACATGGCAGCCCTACGGCACAGAATTAGCCTCAAAAGGGAGTGTGCCACTACCAACCATAGTTTTAAAAACCGGAACTGGCTTTTGAACCAACCCACCTATCTAATTGTGTTTTGAACCAAAACTGGATCAAACCAAATTGAATCGGATTTGAAACAAAATACATAAAATAATTAAATTTTAATGAAAAAAATTATTGACTTTTAAGATTTCGATTAATAATTTCAAATCATTAGAGACAAAATATGAAAAGTTTGCTCATCTATATACCTTGCAAGGGTGAATATAGAAAAATGGCACATAATGAAAAACATACCATCAACAAAATACCTAATCAATGAGGCTCTAAGTGGCCTCCAGAGTCCAAAAACAATGCTACAAGTTATTGCGCCATTGGCCTACTACAAATCACTAATCAACATGATCACTCATTAAACTCATCACTGATTCACCACTACCAAAAAATGGGATCATCAACAAGAGCTACATAAACATCATCCAGCTCAAAGTCTTCAAACTCGGAGTCCTCAACCTTATAATATGGTAAAAAATGCTTTGTTAAATTTCCTTGAAATTTTTATTTCTACTTGAATGAACAATTTGAAACTAACTTTTCTTTTCACCAAGACACAAAATTTATCAACAATAAAAGCAGTGGAATTAAACACAAAGTGAAAAACACAAGCACAAATTGACACACTTTTCTTAGGAAACCCAACAGATAAAACCCGCTTGCTTGATGTGGCTATTTTATTTATCTTGAGCAATTAAATGAATTACAAAGCAATCTGTCCCTCTGAGGACATACTTGTTCTCCTATTGATCTAGCTTGGACTTGCCCTACCAACCCTTGATCCCAGCTCCTAAATCCAAGCACACTTATGATCTCCTATTACTTAGGACACAAGCTCTCTGCGCTCTCCACAAACAAGGCTCCTCTCACAAACTGTGAGCTCTATCCTGTCACAAACCTTTGGGCACAAAAAAATTCATATTTCCTTGTGCCTTCGTCCTCCTCTTTATAGATTCGATCCATGCTAAATTAGGCAAGTACAAATTTAGAACTTGAGGTGCCATTGACAAGTTAATTGAGTTGAACCAGTTCCCTCTCCAACCATCACTGGAGTCATAACTTGCCCTTCAATCAATAACTAAAGTCTCAACTCATCCTAAACTAAACTCATAACTGCCAACCAATCCTGTAGTTAAATTTAAGAAGGCTCCATGTAACTGGAGCTCCAACACTATGTATGAACTCTAGATGATTATTCCCGAAAACTGGAAATAATCCTAATGAAGTCTAACTCATGAGGACAACTCGAGGTCTTCACTGTTAGAATTCTAGTGCAGAAGTGAATTCTTAAACATGATAATTACTTGTGAGCATTATATAGGTTTTCTTCATTAGGTTCTTAATTTACTTCAATAAGCAATTTATCATTAGATACTATAAAGTAAATGCAAGAGACAAGAAACACAAGAAGTTAGGCTCCATGCCAAGGAGAACCCCACCAAGGGGAAAACCCATAAATCCTTTCCTTATAAAGTCATAGAAAAATCCAAGTCAATAAACCAGTATCCCAAGTGCCAAGTCAGCCCTCCACTAGACAATTTTGCCTTCATGAGTTTGTCCATAAATCTAACATCAAATCAACCTCATATCAGAGGTACCACAGTCTTCATATATCGTCACAAGAACCACAGAAGATTTGTCTTAATCATGGCTTCTTGACAGGATTCACTTACAAGTCAATATGATTTTGTTAATTTTCCACTGTTCTATGTTGTTACAATCACTTTATCCCAATTTTTTTCTCCAATTAGCAATTAATCAATCTTCCAATGATAAATAGAAATTGTAGATAAAACAATAAATGCAATGACATTAGAAGACAATCAAGAGGAATAACAAGAGACACCAAATTTGGTCAAAGACCAGAGAGAAACCCCACAAGGGGGAAAACCCTTTCAAATTCTTCTTCTTATTAGATTGTCATAAAATGTTCAGTAAAGAGATACAATGATCAATTCATCAACCAAGAGTCAAAGTTAATCCTTTGACTATCCAACAAAGTCAACCAACTAATATCCAAATGATGAACCAACAGTGAAATTTGTTTCAAGTCAAAGTCAACAACAGTCAACAAAAGCAAATGATGCTCTAACTAGTCCTCAATTCAATAAACAACCACCCTCCAAAAGCCTTGGTCAAACTACCAGTCAAAGCAACCTTCCAAGCTTGTCAAAGATCAGTCAAAACAACCCCAAACAACTCGATCAAATTTGGTCAACAGAGAGAGAAATTTTGCGGTCAAATCTATGGTCAAAATTTATGGTCAACTGTAGTCAAAGTGCCCAGAAAACCTCGATTATTGTGCCAAATAATGTAGCCTCCAAAACACTCTAAGTCAAACCAAGTCAAACTATGCTCCAACACCCAAAAAGTCAACACAAGTCAATGCTAGTCAAGAACAGATTTCAGCCCTCTTGAAATACTCTCTCCCCTACTCGCATGTGTGAAAAGAAGACCTACAATTCCAGATTGTATGAACCTCCAAAGAAGAAGAAGATGTATGAAATGTGTGTCCAAATGAGGCGTCATTGAGCTGTATTTATAGGTGTTGGAGAACACCCAATTTGTTTTTAAAGTCGACCTAAAATTTTGTGCACATTTGGGTTTTCACATTAAAAATATATTTTTCCTTGACCAAATTAAATTCTTCCAAGGGCAAAGAGGGTCTTCTCTAGATGAGGAAGGTTGTCCAAAGGAGGGAATTTGTCCCTGAGCTACCAAATTAACACTCCCTCTCATCTAAGGAGAAATTTTTGACTACATCATGAATCTCATCTCAAACCTCTCGTTTAATGTCGTTTATGCTCATCTCTACTCATTTTGTGATCACTCTTGAACCTAAAAGAAGGAGAATTTGACATCATAGGGGAGCTCAAGCTACCACCCTCTATCCAAGGAGTGTAGGCATGATACCACTTACCGAGAGGTAAGGATCACACTCTATCCTATTAACCTATGACAATAGGCAGGATACCACTTACCACAGGGTAAGGATCACAGACTATCCTATTGTCTATTGATCTTCCCAACTTGACCCTCAAGAACCAGTGGTAGAACACCTACATCCCATAACTTGAGTGGGATACCACTTACCACAAATGGTACGGATCACGCCTAGCTCAAGTAACCAACACCCAATGGTTAAATGGGTGGGAAACAATCCCAACAAGCCAAGTTTGTGGGTAGGATGTCAACTAGCGTATTCTGTGTCAAAACTAAAGAGAGACAATAGGCAGGATATGACTTACCGTGGGGTGAGGATCACAAACTATCCTATTGCTCGACAATAGGCAGGATATGACTTACCAGGAGGTAAGGATCACAAACTATCCTATTGTCCAAAGTTCCCTCAACCCCAGGAGCTCTCGGGCTCGATTCCTCACCCTGGGAGGTCAGACAAGGGAGAAGAGCATAGCTTAGTGTCCTCGCTCAGCTAGGACCCTTACACGAGAGGGTCACATTAGTGTTGTTAAAATCGCGATATTATCGTTTTTTTGTGATGTTTCAGCAAAAAGATAAAATCACGAGTAGTACTCAGACTTTTTTTATAGGTGATTTTTTGGGAGAAAATCGTGGGAAAAAAATAAAAATAAATTATATATATATATATATTGAGGAGGAGGAGGTGACCCAAGCTACCCCTATCACAAGTAGAGGACGTTTTCTACCTCCTATAGCTCCTAGTTCTTCAACTTCTAGAGCACAGTAGACTCCGGAGTCCATAGTTTATTGCGGCCTACCAACTCCACCGACATCTACATCTAGAGGGGCAAAGGAAATCAATAGTATTAGCCTTTAGTTATTTGGTTCATTTCATTGTATATGACATATGACTCATGATATGAGATACATTATTATATTTTTTGTTGATTTTTTGAGGTTGAGTTGGGACTCAGGAGTTAGGACTTCCTATTCAAGACATGATTCACTGTTATGTGTGATTTTAGCACTAGAAATGATATTAAACATCTTATATATTAGTTCTCTTTTCATATTTATGTGTTAGTGTATTTATTTTATGTTGTAGATGGTTTGGATATTAAAAAAAATTGAAAAAAAAATGAATAGTACCAAACGATTTTTTCCCGATTATTACGATTTTTTCCGATTTGTTCCTTGCGCCGATATTATCCCGATAATGATTAGTGCAACATTGGGTCACATCCATCAGCCCAAGTTGCTCTCTAAAGACCAAGAGCTTCCCTTTTGGCAAAGCCTTGGTGAGTATATTCGCTATATGCTCATCAATTGAAATGTGATGGAGTCTCACAGCTCCTCTCTGCACCATATCTCGAATATAGTGATACCTGATCTCAATGCGCTTGGGCTTGTCATGAAATACAGGATTCTCTGCCAATCGGATCCCATTCTTGTTGTCACAATATATCACCGTCGTATCCAGGACCTGCTCAAACAACTCTCCAAAGAGCTTCCTAAACCATACTACCTCACAACTAGCCATGCTAACAGCAATATATTCTACCTTTTTCATGCTCAAAGCTACGGACTTCTACTTCCTGCTCATCCAAGATATCATTGCAGACCCCAAGCTAAAGCAGCAACCTGATGCTTCCTGTCAATTATAATTCTAGCCCAATCAGCATTAGTATATCCATGCAATCTCACATCTCTGACAATATATCTTAGACCAAGATTAATTATCCCATGCAAATATCTCAGAATATGCTTGGCAGTGACCCAGTGTGCATGAAGGGGCTCAATCATGAATTGACAGAAAGTGTTGCCTGCAAAACATATATTTGGACGAGTGTTCACGAGAAACATAAATGCCCCAATCAATTGTCGGCACTCAGAGGGATTCGCCTAGTCAGGTCCAACAACATCTCTGCATAACTTCTTAAAGTTCATCTCCATCGATGTGGGTAGGGACTTGCATTCTACGATTCCAAATCTTTCCAACAGTGTCACAACATATTTTCCTTGGGAAAGGAAAATCTCACTGGGTCTTTGCCACACCTCTAATCCCATAAAGTAATGCATCATATCAAGATCATTTATCTCAAACACAGAGCCCAACTCCCTCTTACATTCAAGCATCAAAGGCTCACTACCTATCAAGATATAAAACCAAAATTAAAGGCATACCTTGGACCACTTTGAAGTAGAGGTTTGCGTCAGAGTTGCTTCTTGTGAATTCAAGCTTCAACAGGTAAATGTCGATGCGGGCATACCGAGCTCTAAGGGCTTGCTTTAAACCATATAGTGCCTTCTTCAACCTGCAAACATGAGTCTTTGTGTCCTTCACTTCAAATCCCTAAGGTTGCTCAACATATACTTCTTCCTGTAGTATGCCATGAAGAAATGCAATCTTCCCATCCATCTGGTGAAGGGTCCATCCTTGATTAGCGAGAAGGGAAACAATTGATTGAATAGTAGTGTATCAGGCAACTGGTGCAAAAATGTCATCATAGTCTTCTCCCTCTTTCTAGGAGAAATGTCAAGCCATGAATCTTGCTTTATACTTCTCAATGCTTCAATTAACTCCATGCTTGATTTTGTATAACCACTTCGAAGTTACGACAAACTTTCCTTTAGATCTCGAAACAACATCACATACATCATTCTTCATTATTGATTCATACTTTTCGACCATGGCATCCTTCCAAACGTGCTCTTTCATTGTTTCTTCAAAAGTGGAAGATTTAGCTTGTACGATGGAGCTCATGTGAAAATTTCACCACTAAAATCCTATTGCAGCAACTGGAAATTATTCTTTTAATTGTTAATTAATTTAACAATTTATTTGCTACTACAAATACTAAATAAATCACATTGCAACCTTCACAAATAAAACTATAGAAAATAATAGCGTTGGAAATTAAGAAATATGCTAGCACACACACAACAAAATTAACATAGTTATTTTTGGACAAATGTCCCCAAAAAAACCCAATGCGGGAAAACTAATGCAACAGCAGAGGGTTTTTATTATCATGTAGCTGTAAGAAATTATGCATACAATCTAGATGCTGAAAACTAGCAATAATACAGAGAAATCACTAGAAAAAATATCTAGAGGAAAATTTCCCTCATTTTGAACAATCCCAACACTTGACTACCACTGAAAAGCTAGTCATCCAACTGGGTCTGTGCAGGCTCTGCGTCAACCTGAATCTGCTTGCGACACGGGATGCCAAATCGACTCTAATCAAGTCGTCCTGCCTACTTCTGATAGAGAAAACGCTTCTCTATCTCTCTGGAACCTCTGCCCAACCTCTGGAACTAAAAACGTTTGCCTTCCTTAGCAAATAGAACTGCCCAATGAAGCCTTTACACTGCCTCTGCGCAGCTTCCTGGATAAATTTAGGCATTTCTCTGCAATTCACTTCACCAGACCTGGAAAACTTCCTTCAGCCTCACTGTCTCTGCGCCTCTCTATCTCTGCTTCCCTACTGAAGCTCGAACTCTTCCAACACTGTTGGCTCTTTGGAAAATCAAACTCTCCAAGGAAATCAAACTCTCTATGGTTCTCACAAGCGTGTTTTCCATCTTCCCATCGTCTTCTTATAATCCTCTGTTGGACCTCCAACGGTCAAGATTCAAGCTTAATCAAGGTTCCAAATTAATTCCATGTCGATCAGTGTGAGTTTCTAGATGATTCACACCTTATCTCAATTAATTTTGATTAACTAACAAGATTTCCTAATTGTAGACTTAGGAAATATTAAAAAATAGGCTAATGATCTAATTGAGACACTTCTAGGTGGAATTTCCAAAAATGATTTTTGGGTTATGGAGAGCTCACGTGTTTTAGCCTCTCCACAAAGTTTTGAGACTAGAACACCTAAGATGCTTCAAAAACTAACACTCTCTCTTAGCAAGGAAGGTGTTCTTTCTAGTGCTACACACTCTGCCACAACACTCTGTCTCTATACCACCCTCTGTCACGTTATTGATGTCTGGCTATTGCCTACCAACAACTGCGCAACTTTGATGTTGCATATGTGTTGTTGTTGACACTGCCATACCACTGCTAACCCTGCATCTACACTGCAACTCCCTCTCAACTGTTGTTGCTGCAACTGCAACTGAAAGCATCCTAAATACTAAATCAACTGCGTTCAGTGTGATGCATCTGTCTCCCAAGTCTTGCTTGCTACTAGCTATTGCACTGTCCACTGAAGAATCTACATTGTTGTTGACTCTGCACTGCTGCCAACACTGCATTGCGCTCCTCGGCACCTGACTGCTACTAGTCTACAATTGTCACCCTGGAATCTGACTGCATCAACTGACACTGATCCATCCTGTTGCTCAATATTGTGGGCCCCCCATAGCAAGGTAATGGTCCATGAGGAGGACACCTCAATGGACCCTGCCTAAGTCTGTGATGCTCTAGGACTACAGCTCTAGGTCACCCCACCTCTCTCCTGGAGGTATAGCTGCAAACATCACAAAATATTCCTCAAGCTTGGAGGACTAATTATCAATCTCAGCGGATGCTACTGTCTAGTCCTACTTCTCCTACTTGTCCTTCCTGAGAGAACAATGCATATTGCAGTGGCCAAATTCACCACATCTGAAGCACTTGACCTTTGCCAGGTCCCTCTTCTTTTTCTTTTCCCTTTGTCTCTGACTGGGACCCTTAGATGCTAGGGCCACATTTTCTTCTTCCTTCTCAACCTTCATGCTCTTGCTGCTACTGTCGTTGATGGTACTCTTTACCAGAGCCTACCTCAATTCCTTCTGATGTAGATCAGACCACATCCTGCCCCATTTAGGCAATTTGTCTCTGCATAAGATACCTTGGACAAACACTTGCCAGTCATCTCAGACACTATTCAGTGCCAACTATATAAGCTTTGTGGGTCGGGGTGCCTCCCCAATAGCTAATAGCTGATCTCAGACTTCCAGCATCCTGGTGAGGAAGCCATCTACGCTCTCCCCCTTCTACATCCTTATGCTCCTCAGCTTCTCCTGGAGAGACATCTTCCACTACTCGGAAGAACTCTCAAATAACTTGGAGAGAGCATACCACATTTCCTTGGTCATACCTTTGTCTGCCGCATGTGAGACTAGATGATCTCGGACTCCATCCAAGATCATCCTCTTCGCCTTCAATTCATTTTTGTACTACTTGAGCTTATCGACATCCTGGGGTATTGCCACCACATTCTCCAAATAGGCTTTCAAGCCATATTCATCTAGAAGGAAGGAAATCCTGGCCTACCAGATGACATAGTTGGAGGCTCCCTCCAACCTAACCTGATCTCTAAGCCTTGTTGTGGCCATCTCTGAAACTGGTCGAAAATCTCCCTCTTTCCCTCTACTCGGCTATTGAATCCACTACTTGCACTGCCTCTAGAGTGAGAAACTCAGCTCACAGCGACTGCCAATCTGCAACTGGAAAAATCAAATCTCTAAAACTTGAGATCCCCTGAGAGAAATCTTCCCTTTGTGTGTGTTATTTCTCTTCCACCCGACGTTGATTATGTTACTGCAAACTGTTGCAAAACCCTCTGCTCCCAAACAAGGGCTTTGGTCTGCGAAAATATGAGTTGTTACTACTCCCTCTGCCTATTGGAATCATTGAATCCAGCAAGCTAAGCTTTTCTACCAATCTGCACTGAAAAATCGATTTGCCTAGCAATTCGAACTATCTGGTTTAGGCTCTATGCAGCCTCCAGAAATTCATCTTGTTGCTCCCTCAAAACAATGAATTTTTGTCTTCGCTTCCTCGTCTGATCAATCATGCTCTGATACCATGTGAAAATTTCACCACTGAAATCCTATTGCAACAACTGCAAATTATTCTTCTAATTTTTAATTAATTAACAATTTATTTGCTACGGCAAATACTAAATAAATCACACTGCAACCTTCACAAATAAAAATGCGAAAAATAATAGCGCTAGAAATTGAGAAATATGCTAGTGCACACACATCAAAATTAACACAGTTATTTTGGACAAATGTCCCCGGAAAAACCCAATGTGGGAAAATTGGTGAATCAATTGAGGGTTTTTATTATTATGCAGCAATGAGAAATTTCGAGTACAATCTGGATGCCGAAAACTAGCAATCCTATAGAGAAATTACGGACAAAAATACTTTAGAGGGAAATTTCCCTCACTCCGAGCAATCCCAGCACTTGACTGCCACTAAAAGGCAAGTCGTCTAACTCGATCTGCACAAGCTTTGCGTCAACCTGAAGCTACCTGCCACACGTGTTGCCTGAATCGACTGCTAATCAAATCGTCCTGTCTGCTACTAACTGGGAAAACACTTCTCCGACACTCTAGAACCTCGACCTAGCATCTAGAATTGTAAATGTCTTCCCCAACAAATCGAACTGCCCAATGAAGCCTCTGCGCAACTTCCTAGAGAAATTACAACCTTTCTATGCAATGCACTTCACCAGATTTGGAAACTTCCTCTGACCTCACTGTCTTTGCCCCTCTCTGTCTTTGCTTCCCTAATGAAGCTCAAACTCTTCCAGCACTGCTGACTCTCTGAAAATCGAACTCTTTGTGGTTCTGACAAGCGTGTTCTCCATCTACCCATTGACTTCTTCTTATAATCCTCTAATGGAGGGCCAAGGTTAAAACTTAATCAAGGGCCCAAATTAATTCCTTATCAATCCGTGTGAGTTTCTAGATGATTCACACCTTATCTCAATTCATTCTAATTAATTAACCAGATTTCCTAAGTTTAGACTTAGGAAATATTAAAAAATAGGCTAATCATCTAATTGAGACACTTTTAGGTGGAATTTCTTGAAACAATTTCTGGGTTATGGCGAGCTCCTGGGTTTTAGACTCTTCACAAAGTTTCGAGACTAGAACATCTCTGACGCTACAAAAACTAATAGCTCATAGCTACAACGTTTCCCTACTACCAACATGGCTTCTTGCTTTCTCTAAAGGTCCCTTTGACAGCGACTTGTTTCTCAACATCCTATAATGTATCACGAAGCCAAAGTGGTCTCTTTCTGGCAAGGGGATCACATGGAGGAGGATCCAAGGGATCCATAGGCTCCATGGGATCATTAACAATATCCTTCTCAGATTCCAGCACAAAAGGACCTTCTAGTAGGTCCATGCCATCATCATTCTTCTCAAGAGGAGGCGAAGGAAGGTCCCTTGCTTTTCCAAGGGCAGCGTCTTCATCAAAAGTTACATCCCTGCTAAATTCGATTTTCCTTTGACTAGATATATATTTTCTAAATGCTTTAGAGCTTTCACAATATCCAACAAACGTACCTTTCTTTTCAATGGCTTCCAACTTGTTCCTCTTTCCCTTTGACACATGAAAATACACAGGTCAACCAAATATCTTAAGAAACCCAATGTCGGGCTTCATACTTGTAAGCACTTCTTCGGGAATCGTGTTATCTAGAGCTCGATGAGGAACCTTGTTTTGAACATAGACCATTGTATTTGTAGCTTCTCCCAAGAGGAACTTAGCAACTTTTGATCATGCAGCACAGCTCGAGCAACTTCCATTATGGACAGATTCTTCCTTTCAACCACACCATTTTTCTCAGGATTGTAAGGTATAATAGTTTCCTTCTTGATTCCAGCCTGCTTGCAAAAGTCAACGAACTCAATTGACGTATATTCTCCACCATTGTCAGACCTGAAGACCTTCATCTTCTTCCCTATTTGATTTTCTATCAACGCCTTGAAGTCCTTGAACATATCAAAAGCCTCATCCTTATGCTTCAAGTAGAATATCTATGTCTTCCTAGAGAAGTCATCAATAAAGATTATGTAGTAGAGATGGCCCCCAAGAAAGTGCACTGGCATGGATCCACATAGGTCAAAGTGAATGAGTTGAAGAATAACATTAATCTTGTTCTTGCTGGAGGGGAATGGTCCCCTTGTCTTCTTTCCACTCGCACATCTCAGACATACTCCATGACTAGCTTGAACATCAGGCATCCCAAGAGCCAGCTTCTTTAATTTCGGCATGGCTTCATAATGTAGATGTGCTAACCTCTGGTGCCATAGCTCACTTTAATGATTAATGTCGTGGACCATTGCTAGCAGAGGTCTTTCATTGACTCTATAAAGTCCTTCAATTCTTGATCCCTGGGTGAAAGCATCCCTCATGTGAAACTCCATGGGCCAGGCCAGGTGAGGCCTTTTCCTCTTACGAAGGCAACTCTCATCCCTTTGTCTTCCAATGCAGATATAGATACCAAGTTCTTCTTTAGTCCTGAAACATACATAACATCATGAAGAAGAATGGATTCACCAGAGTCGAAATGAAATTTGACAAAACCAAAGCCCTTCACAGGATGAGTGGAGTTGTCTCCAAGGATGATTTTCAAATTTGTCTCCCTCTCAACCAAGTTTGAGAGGACTTCCTGATATCTAGAGAAATGTCTAGAAGCCCCACTATCTACCAACCAACTATTATACGAATCCAGAGGGGAAGAACTAGAAAGAGCATCAAGGGCATCTCTTCTTCTTCCATCATATTTGATTCTTCTATTGTCACCTCTTCTTCTATCATCGTCTCTTCTTCTATCATTGAACTTCTTGTTGTTGAAGCCATGATTGTTGTTGTAATTGGACGTTGGAGCATCTCTCCTCTTCAGGCAATCTCGGGTATAGTGACCATGCTTGTGACAATTGAAGCATTCAATATCCCTTAATCTTTTGTTAGAGTCCTTAGATTTAGGGGGAGGCCTTCTTGAACCAAATGGTCTTACTCTTCCTTTTCTCTTCTTGCCTTCAACAACAAATGCAAAGGGCTCTCCTTCATGCTTTTGAATCCTCCCTCTGGTAATCATCTTGGTCTGCTCTTGAGTACATTTACTAATGAGCTTATAGCAGTAATCAAGGTTTCCCAAATAGGAGGAAGACCTTGAAGAGTGACCATCACCAACTCTTTGTCAGATATATGCTCACCAGTAGTTTGCAATTGATCCCTTAGTTGGGATCTCTCATGACATAGGACTGCACAGATCCCCCTTGTTCATCTTCAATTCCTTGAGTTTATTCTTCAAGGAGAGGATATGATTCAAGTTGTTGACCTCATACAACCCAACCAACGTATCATAGATTTCTTTAGGCTTTTCCAAACATAAACAAGTAAATGATCTTGCAAACCATCAGTGAGAATTTTCTTGGCTTTGAGCTCACCTTTCTTGTACTTGGTTTTGGCAGTAGTAGGAGCATTTTCCAAAGGTACCGGAACTTTTCCTTCCACATATTCCAAGACATCATTTTCATCCAATATCACTTCCAACCTAATCTTCCAAGCAGCAAAATTAGATGAGTCGCCCATCTTCTTGGAATCCTTGAAGTAAGACGTAGACATATTGAGGAAGTCAAATAGGCTCCTTCAGCTTCTTCCAAAGATGATTTCTCTTGTCTCTTGTCTCCTTTGACTTGTCTTCACTTGGCTCTGATACCATGTTAATTTTGCATTGTTCTATGTTGTTACAATCACTTTAGCCCTATATTTTTCTTCAATTAGCAACCAATTAATCTTCCAATGATAAATAGCAATTGTAGATAGAAAATAAATGCAATGACAATAGAAGACAATCAAGAGCAATAATAAGAGACACCAAATTTGGTCAAAGACGAGGGAAAATCCCCACAAGGGAGAAAACCATTTCAAATTCTTCTTCTTATTAGATTGTCATAAAATGTTCAATAGAGAGATACAATGGTCAATTCATCAACTAAGAGTCAAAGCCAATCCATTGACTATCCAACAAAGTCAACCAACCAATAGCCAAATGATGAGCCAATAGTCAAATCTAGTCAAAGTCAACAGCAGCAAATGATGCCCTAACCAATCCTTAAGGAAATGATCAACAGCCCTCCAAAAGTCTCAGTCAAACTGCCAATCAATGCGGCCTTCCAAGTTGGTCAAAGATCAATCAAAACAGCACGAAACAACTTAGTCAAACTTGGTCAACAGAGAGAAAAACATTGCAGTCAAATCTACAGTCAAACTCTGCAGTCAACATCAATTAAAGTGCCCAGAAAACCTCGATCTTTGCGCCAATGAAAGTGACCTCCAAATAGTCCAAAAATGCTAAGTCAAACCATGCTCCAACACCCAAAAAGTCAATGTTGGTCAAGGACAGATTTCGGCCCTCCTGAAATACTCTCTCTCCTACTCGCACGTGTGAAAAGAAGTCTTGCAATTTCATATTGTACGAACCTCCAAAGAAGAAGAAGAAGAAGATGTTTGAGTTGTATGTCCAAATGAGGTGCCATTAAGCTATATTTATAGGCGTTGGAGGAGAACCAATTTGTCTTTAAAGCCAACCTGGACTTTTGTGCACATTTAGGTTTTCACATTAAAAGTATATTTTTCTGTAACCAAATTAAAGGGCAAAGAGGGTCTTCCATGAATGTGGAAGGTTTTCCAAAGGAGGGAATTTGTCCCTGAGTTGCCAAATTAACAAATTTTAATGACATAATTATAAGAAATTCAAACCATACTACTGCAGAATCTCGGATCTAAATAGCAGAAGAAATTCTACCATATTGAAACTCAGACTATACTTCAGAGATGTCTTGAATTCGGTCATAGAAGAGATCTCAGATTATACAGAGGAGAACTCGAACTGATTCATCAAACCTTGTGCAATGATCACTTGAATTTCTTTCACAACTATGTCGAATTATTTCCATACAGCTTAGATAGACTTGTTCTTTGATTAGAGAAATTTGGCCTGCTTTACATCTCAAACAAAAACTCAGATTTCTTAATAAAATCATCTAACTTTTCTCCTTAACTTATTCGATCTTGTAGTCTTCGTTTTTCTCCTTCTTGGATCAAATGTGAGTTCTTTCTATTGTATCACTAAAATGTTTCTTGGAGGAAGTCATGTGGTACATTTATACACTTCTGGAGGAGACTGAATGGGTGCTTGTAGGGGCAGAGCCGACCCATCTCTTACGAGGACCAAACTAGCTACTTGGAAAAAAATACAAATTTAAAAAAAAAAAAAAAATCAAATTTCATTTTTTCTTCTCTTTTCAATATCCAAATGGGACAGTATACAAATATGTTTTTTTCTTTTATCAAATAAATTGTCATCTTCAATCAATTATGAAGACCGAACCTACTTACATTTTCTAACATTCACTGGCTAAGGCATAAGCCAAAAGACCTTGCTCGCAACATTACCAATACTCCCTCTTAACGAGGAAGGTACTTCTAGAAGAACCTTGTCCACATAGACCACTCTTCAACACCACCACGTTATTTGTTGTTGCAGTTGATCCCTTTAAACTAGAAGACTTCCCTACTCCCTATGGAATCTAATCTGAAAACCTGTTTTTTCCAACCATGCTCCTATGATTTTGATCTTGAGCATCCATCAATGTTAGCTCATACCAACTGGTCTTGACAGATCTGGAAGAGGCTTCCTGCCCACTCTCTATCACTAACATCAATCATGTTCTAAGTCCTTCTAGCACAGTTGTGGGTACGTCTTGATCCTTTGAGACACCCACAAATTTTGTTGCCAATCCCCTGATTAGTACAGTCTCCATCTCTCCCTTTGTGGGTTGGCATCCACCAATCCTACTGGTTATTGGTACTGTACTTTGTATCATATTTTGGTTGCTACCAACTCTGTCAAGAACTATTGGCCCATGCCTGTCGTGGCAGATTCCATGCCCAGTGACTCTTGTTGATCACTACATCTCGTAGTTTCTCCAATCATTTCTAGTGTGGCACCCTACCCATGGCACAATCCCCTGCAGCCATCCCTGGTTGTACTAACTGTTGGCTTGGTTGTTTGTCGATTATTGGCTGGCCAAACTCAACCTGCATTGTCTGTCGTATTTCCCACACACAACACCTTGCTAGTGACTTGACTTTTCACTATGCGCTTTAACAACTCTATCCCCGTTCTTTGTCAACCCGAGATCCTCATCCAACCAACTTGATTTTCCCCCCACGCCCTTCTCTGCATCCTATGGTACTCTGTGTCAATGTAGCAACTCTACACCTGCACTCCCTACCACAGCGTAGTCTACTCCCTCAACCAATCCCACACCTCGGACTGTCGAACTCTCCACGGCCTGCATGTGTGCATCAATTACCCTGTTGCAACTTTCCTATCACTCAGATTTGTTCACCTTCACGACATGCTTACCTCTGTGAACCCCAACATCTTTCTCTTCGGCGACTGTCAAACCTGATATTTTGTTACGGCTTGCTTTGGTGGCAGGTTCTCGTCCCCTACGGTGATCTCCTCCACCCAACACTAAGAAGAAAAACAATTGGCCCAATCTCCTCTGCAACCTTGTTCTTGTTCGGCCCTGTCGCTGGTTGTCGGCCACTCAACCCTGTTGGTTGATTCTCTGCAACCTCGACCTCGCATCCTCTAGAGTTTTTTCGGCCTTGCAGCTTCCAAAACTCTGCCGCGGTACTCGATTTTCTCGGTCGCTATTCTGATGTGTTGTCAACCTTGTTGTCCACTGTCGAGTGTCACCTACAATTCCTTGGTTGATCTATCAAACGTGTGCCCGTGCTTGGTTGGTTCATTGTTGGTGCCACACTAGTCGGTCGAGCTGTGGTAGCCTGCTAGCTACCTAGCGGTTGCACCAGCTATCGACAGGTGATTAGGCTGGTCCAACTAGTAGGCCACCCACAAGCCCCCACCAAACCTTTTTTTTGTTTTTTTTAGTTTATTTTTTCTTTAAAAAATGGCTCTTTTCTTTTCCTTTCCTTTATGTCCTTTTTTTTCACAAAAACAAACAAACAAAATGTCAGTAAAAATTTCTTCTTGACCCAAAAAAAATAATTCCATTCAAAACTCTAGCGCTAGCCTTACTGACTCATCTGCGCTCTTCACTCACTGAGCAATTTGGTGTTGGTATTTATGTTGATCTTTGCTTTGATACCATGTTAAATTTCCTTGAAATTCTGCTTACTGCTTGAATGAACAATCTGAAATTAACTTTTCTTTTCACCAAGACACAAAATTTCTCAACAATAGAAGCAGCAGAATTAAACATAGAGATAAAAACACAAGCACAAATTGACACACTTTTCTTAGGAAACCCAACAAGGAAACCCTGCTTGCTTGATGTGGTTATTTTATTGATCTTGAGCAATTGAATCAATTACAAAGAAATATGTGCCTTTGAGAACATACTTGTTCTCCTTCTGATCTAGCTTGGACTTGCCCTACCAACCCTTGTTCCTAGCTCCTAAATCCTAGCGCACTTGTGATCTCCCATTACTTAGGACACAACCTCTCTACGCTCTAGACAAACAAGGTCCTCTCACAAACTGCGAGCTCTGTCTTGTCGCAAACCTTTGTGCACAAAACAATTCATAATTCCTTGTTCCTTCGTCCTCTTTATAGATTCAATCCATGTTAAATTAGGCAAGTACAAATTTAGAACTTCAGTTGTGATTGACAAGTTAATTGAGTTGAACTGGTTCTCTCTCCAATCATCACTAGAGTAATAACTCGTCCTTCAATCAATAACTTAAGTCCCAACTCATCCTAAACTGAACTCGTAACTACCAACCAATCCTGTAGTTAAACTAAAGAAGGCTCCATGTAACTAGAGCTCCAACACTATGCATGAACTCTAGATGATTATTCCCGAAAACTGGAAATAACTCGTCCTAATTGAAGTCTAACTCATGAGGACAACTCGCGGTCTTCACTGGCTAAGGCACAAGCCAAAAGACCTTGCTCGCTACATTTTTAACAAGCTTAGCATGCCTAGCCAATTATCTTGGTTTGAGTGAGGGGTACATTTTTGTTAAGGCCATGGTAAAGGAGTTCAACAATTCATACCACCAACATTAGAGGAGTTCAACAATCAACACTACCAACATCAAGGTATGTAAAGGGCTTCATGCCCTTGATTCAATACCAATCCCATACCCTAATACAAGACAAAATCAAACGGAAACGTCACAATCCCCCAAATCCTGAAATCCTAAAACATATTAAGTATGTTGTTGGATTTTGAGTGAGATCTAAAATTCTACTTTCTCAATATGAAATGCAATGAGGTTGGAACCACTCTCAAACATCTTGATACAATTAATGGCAAAGTTAAAAATTTAAGTAAAAGTTGACATTTCAAACTTTTACTTTAAGAATTTAACATCACCATTGATTACAAGCATTCCTAGGGTTGAGCTAGGTTTTTCGTTTAGATTTAGGGTTTAGGAAGGGGAGGGTTGGTTTTATAGCCAAGAGGGGTTGTTTTGGAACAACCCTTGCTTTTCTCCAAAACCACCTAAAAAATCGCCATCAGGGTTTCAAAACTCCCCCCACACATGTGAGAGCTGACCAGGCTAATTAGGGCCAGTTTGTACCGATTAGGTACCAAACCTGCCCTCCAACTAGGTTTTTCTACTTGTTCATTACCTGGCCCTATCTAAGCAACCAATTTGACCAATTATCAGTTCAGATCGACCGGATTTTAAAACTATGGTGCCAGCCCTCCCTAATCATCTCAAGTGATCTCCATCCTTATCTGGGCTCTAGAACAAGGCAGCACCCATTAAGTAGGTAAAAGGCCCGTCTAGGGGCGTCCTAGGTCCTTTGGGCACAACATCACAATCAAACTAACATCTTTACTTCTTGGCTTAGTGTTTCAATAAGGTGAAAAAGGGGTCAAACAATCATGTGGGGCTCCTCAAGGCCCTATGTTGATACTTGGAAGGGCATGCTAGCTCTAAAAGGTAACAAGTACTCTCACATTTGCACTAGATGTCCTCCTCAAATGAGTTGAAAGGGTGACAAGCAATCCCTCAAGGGACATTGAACCTATCTGTGTGACACCACCTGAAACATACTCTCAAGTTCAAGTGAGATCAACATCATTAAGGACAAAACCATTAAAGTATCATAGTGGACTGTATTCAATGCTAGGGGCACAAAAATACTTCACACAAACCTTACCTTCAAATGTCATTCTAGCTGATGATATATAAGCCAGTTACCACACTTTTGTTAGGGATGGTCGTATGATTAGCCCTATTAGGTGCTTCCAACCCCCAATAGGAGGGACATTTCATAGGTGGACCCATCAATCCATATATGCATATGATAAATGTGCTCATGGAATGGGAAAGACTTTAAGGAAAATGGCCATAGCCATGGTACCAATTGAAGGAGCTCCAACATCTTGAGTAAAATGATGATAATAGGGAGCAATTCTGGAGGCATGAATTACACCTTTCCTCTACCTACTTTCCTTTGGGTTCACCTTTTCCTTTAATGTTTTGTCTTTTTATCTTGCATAGCTCAAATGACCCAACTTGCTTTTTGTTTTCCTAATAACCCCAAAAGATGTAGCAATTTATTGCTCATCAGGGTTGGGACATTCATGAGTTCTTTTTTTTAGATAGAGCATGAAACGCTTAGGAATTGGGTGATGCCTAATAAGGGGGGTAGCACTCATGCTAGGATTTTTCCTACGTGCTTATTACATGTCATAACCATCTTTTCCATTTTTCATTTTCTCTCATTTGTTGCTTCATATGCTTTCATCTTTCTCTCAACTACATCAACCTCTTAGGGAAACATTTTGGCCCGCAACTCAGACATGAGGATATAGAGTGTCATCCCCCATGACCAATGACAATGAACCCAAAGAATGGAAATGGTTATAAGAGAGAAGTGGAAAGTGGTAAGTATGGATTACCTTGGACACACTATATCAATCAGTGCCTCCTACCAGTGCCCTTCCTAAACAATGGAAGAAAAGGGCCCCAAGGAAGGTCACACTAGACTAGGGGCAAAAGATAATCTCTCAGGTGAAGTATGGGAACAAGGGTACAATCAAGAGTGGTCAATCATCCAGATTGGCTTGTGATCCATATTAGTATGATCTGTTGTCGCAAAATCTAGCAGGTCTAATAAGGGGACACTCAACTAGGCTAACACTCGACAAAGGGACAACAATGGGGTAGTGGCACACTATCACCACAACAAAAAACGCTTGCTCTTTACAGACTTTCATCGATGGGAGGAGCCATGATAAGAGAGAGGTCACTTAAGATAGGTATTCTAATGTTGGCGAGCAAGGTGACCTACATAGGATCTCAATAGAAGAACAATTTTGGTTCAAGGCTCCACTAGGAGGCAATTCACTTTCGATAGAGAGACCTATAGTACAAGGCACAAGACCTAGGGTTTGATAGATTTGATGAGTGTTTGAGTAACCCAAGATCAAGGCTATGAGAAAGGGTTTCTTGCAATGTTTATGGGAAAGACCAAGGCTCATGAAACCCTCA
This sequence comes from Pinus taeda, assembly GCA_000404065.3. NCBI lineage: Eukaryota > Viridiplantae > Streptophyta > Pinopsida > Pinales > Pinaceae > Pinus > Pinus taeda. Next base: position 94,272 of record APFE030257914.1, read on the forward strand.
ACAAGCCCCCAATTGAAGCAAGACTGTTAAAATTGGCAACTAGGGCCAAACTCCATGTGGGTCATATTATTTATGGCAGCAGATATTTTTCTTGGATCCCTCTCATCGAGAGGTATAGGATTGATCTAAAGATCATCCAATTCCGATAAGTATTCATGGAGTTATGAATTTATTTGTGTTATAAGACAATTCGTCAAGGTCGGCCATCGACCAAATAACCCCCACATGTGCTCAACGTTTTAGTATAAAAGGAGACGACTTGAGAGTCATTTCACACACACTTCACTCTTGATTTCTCTCCACTTGTTCTGGGTTTTAGTGGAAGAGAAATCTAGGAGAAGAAGCCCTAAACACAGAAGGTAAGGAGCCCTAGTATGAGCCCTAAACGCAGTCAAGAAGTATAGCTACTCGTTGCCTTGGTCTCTAGAAGCCCTAGATGCAGTAGGGAAGGAGCCCTAGCATGATCTACGCATCACCTAGCCGCAGTCCTAGATGATCTACACATGACCTAGCCGCAATCCTAGATGATCTACGCATGACCTAGAAGAGATGCCCTAACTCCTAACGCAACGATGGGGTAGAGGCCTAAGTGCTGTCCTAAAGGAGATTCTGGGACAGCACGATGTAGAGGAGATTAAGGAGGCCGAGCCGTCGATGTTTTGAGGTCTGTTCTCTCTTGTAAGAGGTTGGGTAAAGGGATCTTGCTGTTGTGACTAGGCCGCAGTTAAGGCAGCATTCCAACGAGGAAAAGAAGGCAGTGTGGAGTCTTCCAAGATCAGTTTTGAGGGTTGGTTGCTACAGCAATAAGGTCGAGCGTGTTCAGGGCTAAACGCAAATCTGTTGGGCAGCAAACAAGGTAAGGAACTATGTTTTGAAGAGGGTTGTAGGTGACAGCAAGGACTGTGACAAGCTGCAAACCTAACCACTTCAAAACAGGGACAGCATGGAAGTGTTTGGGGTTGTACATTGCGCAAAACAGCAACACAAGTGGAGAGAAGCCTTACTAGCATAGGCCGCATTTCATAAGGGAAATTCTGGGCCAAGATTTGAGGACAGTTAGGGACTGTTGTGTGCCCTAGCCAGTCCTAGAAATTACAGCAGTAATATAGTGGCAAACAGCAGCATTTGTATGGTGTGTTGGCAACAAGATACATGGACAGCAAGGTCACATGGTGCACCAAAGGAAGATGGGGCAGCAATGTCACATGGTGCAGCAAAGGTAGATGGGACAGCAAGGATATGGTGCTTGCATGGGACAGCAAGGATATGGTGCTTGCATGGGACAGCAAGCACCATGGTGCAGCAGTATGAGCAGTGAAAGCATTGTGATAAGGGGCAACATGATGTGAAATGCTACAGCACAATGATGGGCATCATGACAAAGTTGTGTGCAGCACTTGCTAATATAGTACAATGATATTAAATGCGACAATGAGATGCAGCATAATGGACACAGTAAGGTACAAGATGAGGCAGCACTGGTAAGTGCAGTAAGATGATAAGGTACAACAAGATGTTGCAGTACCAGAAGGTGCAGTAGAATGATATGTGCAGCATGGTAATGAGGTCCAACATAGTGATAATGGGTGCGGTACGATGCAGCACAGTGATGTGCAGCATGATAACGAGGTGCAAAACAATGCATGGTGATGGAGTCACCTACGAGAATTAGTTGAAGCAGCATGTCTTCAACTAAGTTCAGCTACCTCATGTATCATCTACTTAGAGATGATCTATGCTCTTATTTAGATAAGTCAAAGTGTTGACTTTTGTTGTATATGTACTCTCTCTCTCTCTGTGTGCTAAACTATTGAAGAACGCATAAGAAGAATTGATCAAGGGTTTCCCCACAATGGGCTTTGTCCTTGACTAGCGCCACATCTAGTGTCCTCTTGTCTTGGCTTGTCTTCTACAATCTATGTTTATGTTCTATCTGCAATTTACTTTAATGCTGATGTGATTGCTAATCTGGTAAAGATATTGAGCTAACTATGAAAATTGAAATAAATTGCTCTAAGCATAGAACATACCGAAAATTAACATGGTATTAGAGCTGAGGTGAAGACAAAGCCCAAGCAAGAGTGCAAGAGCAATCACTGAAAACAGTTGATAAAGGACAAAAGGCTCAATCGATTCCCCATCCCTCTTCAAATTCACCAAAGGCGAAGTCGAAGCAGAGAATATTATCAGAATGGCGTAGCGGAAGCATCTGATGGCCTTCCTAAAGATCACTTCAATGGGAAGTCCAGATCTAAGGGTGGAAGGAAAGGCAACTGCCTTGTCTGTAATAAGTTCGGCCATTATGCGAAGAAGTGTCCGAATGGTAGGGACACATCACTTGATGATGATAACAATCATTCCAAGGACATCTTCAATGATCAAAGGAATGACAGGTAATGCAAGTCATCAAGGAAACGGTCAACTCTTCAAGGAAAGCAAGGAACTCTAGGTATGAAGAATCAAATGTTGTTTTTGGTAAAATAAAGCAGCATTATCTTATATTGGCCTTCTCCACCAGACTCTTTGGGAAATCTGGCTTATTGATTGTAGTGCTTCAAGGCACTTCATCGAATAGAAGGGTGCATTCTCTAATTTGGTAGAGATGGAAACAATCGTGGGATTATGTTTGGATTCGATGCCACCTATCCTGGAAAGGGTGTAGGGAATGTTACCCCTCAATTGAATGAGGGTAACTCAATTCATTTACAAGAATCTCTTCATGTACCTGATCACAAGAAGAACCTAGAAGTCAAAGATTTCAGGGTGGCATTCATCGATGGAAAGGTACGTATTTGAAAATGGAATTTTCAAAGATGTTTTTGGGTTCAAGGTTGGCAATTTGTATCAAGTTGTAGGAAGTCCATTACGGACCATGTCAGTTGTCACATCTCATCTATAGCACCAAAGGTCTACTTATTATGGGTTCCTTCCCAATGTGAGTCAGATAGTGACAAGGATGCATGAATTCAAAAAGAGCATGAAGGTACATGTCCAAGATCTACCAAATGAAAATCTTACAAGGGGACCATTCCCCTCATGTAGCAGGCCCACAGGTTTGGAACAACGGGAGGGGTTTGAGATTCATGATCGGGACTCTCATGTATGGAGGTGGAAGAAAGCCCTCTATGGCTTGAAGCAAAACACCCCAGGCTTAGTATGAGAGGATTGATAGTTGTCTGATGAAGCTGAGATTCACTAGGAGTGAAGTCGATCCAAACCATTGCTTGAAGGTTGTAAATGATAGACCTCTCATACTGGCACCTTCTGAGAACGACCTCAATCTGACAGGTGCAGGCCGTCTTAGTTACAAAAGTAAGAGGGAGTTGGATTCCGGATTTAGAATGATGAACTGCAAGCCCGTGACTACCTCGATGGATCTTAACTTTCAGAAGTTATGTGGTAGGGATGTCGGACCTGTTTTGGGAAATGCCTCTAAGTTTCACGAACTCATACTAGCATTGATGTTCTTGGTGAACTCCCGTCAGATATATGTTTTGCAGTTAGCATGTTCGGCTCGTATTTGGTTGAGCCTCACTGGATTGATGCCAAGAATCACTTGAGATATCTTCAGGGCACAATCTCTCATGAATGGAGATACACTGCCGGAAATGTGAAGCTACATGATTACTCTGATGATGATTAGACAGGCATTGTGGAGGATCGCAAGAGCACTTCTGGGTGTTGACTCTCTTTGGGTTCTACTCGATATCCTGGATGAGCAAGAAGCAAAAGACGGTTGCTTTGAGCACCAAAGAGATAGAATACTTAGCTACGAGTATGATCTCGGGTGAAGCTGCTTGGTTGTGGAAGCTCTTCGGTGAGCTGTTTCTACACATGATGGATACCACCATGAGCTTCTGTGTCAACTAGAAGGGGATTCGATTGTTGAGGAATCCCGTATTCTATGATCGCTCCAGCATATAGACATCAAATACTACCTTATCTGGGATATGGTACATCGATGAGCGAGAAGGCTCCATCGCATTGAGACTGATGTACAGGTCACAAACATTCTGTTGAAGCCCCGGGGAAAGATCAAATTTGTGACTTTCCCGAACGACTTGGAGTCGTTGAGAGACCCTCTTATGAGGGTCCTGCGTGATGCATGCATTGAGCTCTAGGAGCTCCAGGGGCTTGGGGTACTTCTTGGAGCAACAAGCGACCATAGGGCGACTCACCCTCCACTAATGGTGCACTGTGTACAAGGTGAATGGTTCAGCCTTCCCTAGTGATACCCCATGGCGACTTATGGACCAGATGAGTGGTTCTCCTGTCGAGGCATCCTACCCATGCAGTCTGGGACTCATGGGAAGTACCTCTCATCTGGCCAATGAGCAGCGAAATGGGTTAGGGACCATAGTAGTACTATCGATGGACACATTGTTGTATCTACCATACTCCCTATGCTAGGATGACCTCCATTGATCTAGGATCAATGAAACTGATATGGGATCAGTATGAGTGATTTAAGACATTATCTTTTGATATTGATCTGGGATCAATTGGAACTGACTTCGGGTCAGTAAGAGTGATATGACTCACTCTCTTGGAACTAATCTGGGATCAATAAGAGTGGTATGACACACTCTCTTCATATGGAACTGACTTTGGGTCAGTAGAGAATGGTATGAGACATTCTCGATCAATTCTTCTTCTTCATGGTTCAGCAGAGCAGTGTAGGGCATTGATGACAGAGATAGTATAGTCTGGCAGATGGATCAGTGAATGGAGTTCTCCCTATTTGAGAGGGTGGTGCTCCGGGCAGCATGCAGAGCAGTTCACTAGGGAGTCCACTGATAGACAATTCACACGGTACCTTAGCTTCTACAGGTTCAGGTGCAGGCAGGAGGACAACAGACAGAAAGTCAGGAGTTCAGACTCCTGATGATGATGAGGAGGAGGAGTTTCATTCTCCAATGGGAGAAGTATGCTCAGGGAAGAGGAAGCCCAAGTGGCTTTAGGACACCTTGAGAGATGCCACATCTATTGCTGAGCCTAAGAGGCCGGTCAGAGAGAGTAGACCACCTGAGAGGTTTTGTAGCTATATGGCAATGGCTACCAGCATCCTTGACTCTGAGCCTTCTAGCTATGAGGAGGCAGCTAGCCAGCAGGTCTGGAGAGAGGCCATGCCGGAGGAGTATTCTTCTATCATGAAGAATGATGTTTGGGAGGTGGTGTCGAGGCCTGAGGGCAAATCCGTGGTTACTTCCGGATGGCTTTACAAGGTTAAGCATGCTGCAAATGGCAGCATTGAGAAATTCAAAGCGAGGTTTGTGGCTAGAGGGTTCTCCCAGGTAGAGGGAGTTGATTATGAGGAGACCTTCGTTCTCATGACTCGATATACTTCAATTTGCTCCATTATATCGATAGCAGCAGAGATGGGTTGGAAGATCCACCAGATGGATGTGAAAACCGCATTTCTCAATGGCT
>APFE030257914.1:99721-164333 GCA_000404065.3 Pinus taeda
TTGTGGGCAGAGGCCTGCAACACAGCTGTTTACTTGCAGAACAGAAGTCTGCATCGTGCCTTGGGGCACATGACTCCGGAGGAGGCTTTCTCTGGGAAGAAGCCTGATATTGGTCATCTTCATATCTTTGGATGCATTACATACTCATATATACCCAAGGAGAAGAGGACCAAACTAGAGCCCACCGCAGAAAAGGGTATCTTTGTGGGCTACAGTGAGACCTCAAAGGCCTTTCGAATTTACATTCCTGCACAGAGGAGAGTTGTTGTCAGACGGGATGTGAAGTTCGAGGAGGACAGGGCCTTAAGGAGATCACGGGAGTTGGAGTATCTAGATCAGCCAGACCCTCAGCAGCAGTTGAGTCAGTCGCAGGGATCCAGTGGGCAGGGATCAGGAGGATCAGGAGGTACATCTATGAGGATGTCAGTTCCATCAGTGAGCAGTGGCTCACCGAGCTAGAGGGGTGGTGCTCCGAGCAGGTCACAAAGCAGTTCACTAGGGAGTCCACTGATGGACAGTTCACACAGTACCTCAGCTACTACAGGTTCAGGTGCAGGCAAGAGAACAACAAACAGACAGTCAGGAGTTCAGGCCCCTGATGATGAGAAGGAGGAGTTTCATTCTCCAGTGGGAGAAGTGTGCTCAGGGAAGAGGAAGCCCAAGTGGCTTCAGGACACCTTGAGAGATTCCACATCTGTTGTTGAGCCGAAGAGGCCGGTCAGAGAGAGTAGACAACTTGGGAGGTTTTGTAGCTATATGGCAATGGTTACCAACATCCTTGACTCTAAGCCTTCTAGCTATGAGGAGGTAGCTAGCTAGCAGGTCTGGAGAGAGGCCATGCAGGAGGAGTATTCTTCTATCACGAAGAATGATGTTTGGGAGGTGGTACCGAGGCCTGAGGGCAAATCCGTGGTTACTTCTAGATGGCTTTACAAGGTAAAGCATGCTGCAGATGGCAGCATTGAGAAATTCAAAGCGAGGTTTGTGGCTAGAGGGTGTTCTCCCAGGTAGAGGGAGTTGATTATGAGGAGACCTTCGCTCCTGTGGCTCAATATACTTCGATCCGCTCCATTATATCGATAGCAGCAGAGATGGGTTGGAAGATCCACCAGATGGATGTGAAGACCGCATTTCTCAATGGCTTCATACAGGAGGAGTTGTACATTGAGCAGCCACAGGGCTTTGAGGTGCATGGGAAGGAGTCCCATGTGTGCAGACTGAAGAAGGCCCTTTATGGCCTGAAGCAAGCTCCCAGAGCTTGGTACTCCAGGATAGATACATACTTGCAGTGGATGGGTTTCACAAAGAGTGAGGCAGATCCGAACCTTTACTATATTGTGATAGGTGAGGAGCCTCTCATTCTGGTGCTGTATGTGGATGACTTGGTCATTACAGGGGCAGAGAGACTCATAGAGCACTGCAAGAGAGATCTTACGGCGGAGTTTGAGATGAAGGACATCGGCTTGATGCATTACTTTTTGGGTTTGGAGGTGTGGCAGGAGGAGGGGCATTTCTTCCTGAGGCAGGGGAAGTATATTGTGGACATCCTTGGCAGATTCCACATGGAGGATTGCAAACCCATGTCGACACCGATGATCACCAACTGGAAGAAGCTTCATGCTTCAGATTCCGAGTTGGTGGATCCCACATTGTACAGGCAGCTGATTGGTTCCTTGATGTATTTGGTCAACACTAGACCAGATATTTGTTTTGCACTCAACACGATGAGTCTGTTTATGTGTGAGCCTAGGAAGGTTCACTGGGTGGCTGCAAAACACATTTTGTGATACTTGCAAGGGACAGTGGATTATGGTCTGGACTACAAGCAGGGGGATGGAGTGAGATTGGCAAGTTATACTGATTTTGATTGGTCAGGTTGTGCTTCTGATAGGAAGAGAACTTCAGGGTGTTGTTTTGGGTTGGGTTCGGCAGTAGTGTCATGGTTCAGCCGGAAGCAGCAGTCAGTAGCATTGAGTTCAGCGAAAGCAGAGTATATGGCAGCCAACCTAGCTAGTTGTGAGGCCATCTAGCTTCGCAAGATGTTGTTTGGCTTATTTGGTCAGCCATTGAGACCTTCAGTGATTTACTGTGATAATCAGAGTTGCATTAAACTCACGGAGAATCAGTATTTCATGACAGGTCAAAGCATATCGGGATCAAATATCATTTCATCAGAGACTATGCTCAGAAGGGAGCTGTGAAGCTTGAGTATATTCCCACTGATGAGTAAGTTGCAGATATTCTTACCAAAGCTTTACCACGGGGCAAGCATGTCTACTTCAGAGACAAGATGGGTGTGGTGAGGAACACCTTCCTCGTTAAGAGGGAGTGTTGAAATTTGGCACCGGAGAACAGGTGGTTCCCTAAGGCTTTGATCTTTGGCCTAGGGAAAAGTGTCCAAAAGAATTTAATTTTTCTCCTAAACTGACTTTATAATTTTTATAAAGTCAAATCTAGTTTAAAAGTGACTTTAAGTGATAAAGTTACTAAAGTCTAATTTTAAAGTGACTTTAATAAAGTCAATGTAAAATTAGAAAGGAAAAGTGACTTTGGACATAATGACTAAGTGGGTCTTTATTAAAGTGGGTGAATTAAAAAATAGAAAGTGAGATTTAAATGAGCATTTAATCTCAGCCCTAGATCTCAATCTATTTCAGCCATTGGATTTAGGGATTCCCCAAAAGTCACTTAGGGTTAGATTAAAGGAGGGAAAGGAGGAAAAGGTCATTTTATTCTTTCATGAGCAGATCGAGAGAAGGAGAGCAAGACAGCAAGGGAGATTTCTGGACAGAGAGGAGAAGGAGGCAGCAGCTTGGCACACATTTCAAGGCAACGTTTCAACAAGTCCGTATAGCTGAGTTAGCACACAGTGAAAGGCAGCTATTGGGCACAATTTTCTAGAAATCCGTACAGCAAGTGCACAAAAATCGAGGAGCAAAAATCCGTACAGCAAGTGGTTGTACCTTAGCACGCTTTTCTAGGCAGAAATCCGTACAGCTGTACTGCTGTTTTTCTGCACAGAAATCGAGGAAACCGTACAGCAACATTTATGGAAGCTTGCACGCTTTTCTAGGCAATATGTACAGCAGCATTTAAGGCTGAAATTTGGGCACAAAAATCAAGGAGGCCGTACAACATTTATTGTTGTTCTGTTTTGCTATTTGCAAGTGTTTTCAGTGGGTTGTGAGGCACGGAAAATGAGATAAGTTGTAAAAGTTTGTTTGCTGATTTTTTTGCTGAATATTTCTCTCACTGTAAAAACCATTTTCCAGAAATAAGGAGCTTTTGAACTGCTTTTCCCCAATAGTTGTAGGGGGTTTTTCCAGGGTCACATTGACCAAAAATCACTGTGTTTAAAATGTGTTGAATGGTTGTTTGTATGTGCTGATATTTATTTCTGCATTTTCCAGCATTCTATAATATTTCCAAAATTTGTGTTTTCAGCAAAATTTATTTTCCAGTGGTTGAATGTATGGATATAGGAAAGGTCATTTAACTATTTTGGAGAAATAAGGTGAAACTGAAAACCGACGTGGGAAATGAGAAATTTTTACATCCCAGAAATTATAGAAGTAATAAAGTGACCAACAGCAGTGTTTGTATGGTGTGTTGGCAGCAAGATACATGGACAGCAAGGTCACATGGTGCAGCAAAGGAAGAGGGATAGCAAGGTCACATTGTGCAGCAAAGGTAGATCAGACAGCAAGGACATGGTGCTTGCGTGGGACAACAAGCAATCATTGTGCAGCAATATGAGCGATGATAGCATTGTGATAAGGGGCAGCATGATGTGAAATGCTACAGCACAATGATGGGCATCATGACAAAGTTGTGTGCAGCACTTGCTAATATAGTACAGTGATATTAAATGCTACAATGAGATGCAGCATTATGGACACAATAAGGTACAGGATGAGGCAGCACTGGTAAGTGCAGCAAGACGATAAGGTACAACAAGATGTTGCACACCGAAAGGTGCAGCATAAGGTGCAACAATATGATGTGTGCAACATGGTAATGAGGTCCAACATAGTGATGACGGGTGTAGCATGATGCAACACAGTGAGGCGCAGCATGATAACGAGGGGCAGCACAATGCATGGAGATGAAGTCACCTAGGAGAATCAATTGAAGCAGCATGTCTTCAACTAAGTTCAGTTACCTCATGTATCATCTACTTAGAGATGATCTATGCTCTTTGTTGACCACTACATGTCAACTACCCATAGCAGTACACCCCCTTTTTCACAAAAGGGATAGCGCTTGATCGATATGTTCGTGCCATTCGACTGTCATCATTAGCCCGATCATGTTATGTTGTAAACCCAGTCGGCATGTGTAAATTGTAAATAATCTTAGCAGATCTGTGTCATGTATGTATTTGCCTAGGCAAACCTAATCTTTTAGTGATGATCTATGTTCCAGAAGGTTTTTTGTCTCACCGATCCATGATCGGCAGAGTTTTCCTTTAGCCTAACCCCAAAGCCGGAATGGATTTTATCATTAGAATCTTAGGGGAATCCTAGTATGCTAGGTCAAGTCTATGTAAAAGTAATTTGGAAATAATCCTAACTATCTGGTTAGGTTATTACAAATTGCTTGATCTGCTAGATTATATTTGTGTCACAGAACTAGGTGGTCTATGAGGGTCTATGTCAAATGGGTTTTCCCCCCTCATAAGTCCTAGGTCCTAGGTGATTTTTCCAAAGGCTAAGTTCGAGTATCCAATAAAAATAATAAAAAATATAAATAATTAAAAAAATAAATAAATAAAATAAAAAATTATAAAAAAAAAAAAAAATTATTATACATCAACTTCCTTAGATATAATTTCATAGGAAGTTGAAATTATATCTAAGGAATCATACTAGAATCCACTTGGATTCTAATATGATTTGAGCATGGTATGAGAGGATCGATAGCTACTTGATGAAGCTAGGATTCACTAAGAGTGAAGCCGATCCTAACCTTTACTTTAAGGCTGAAGATGACAAACCTCTCATACTGGTGCTATACGTTGACGACCTCTTTCTAACAGGTGCAGACCCTCTCATTCACAAATGTAAGAGGGAGTTGGCTTCTAAATTTGAAATGAAGGACCTAGAACTAATGCACTATTTCCTAGGACTTGAAGTTTGGCTTAGGGGGACACTTGATGATGCTAAAGGACACACTGCACCCCGAGGAACCTTACGTGAAAGTAAGAAACCCCGAGTGTCCAATAAAAATAATAAAAAAATATAAATAATTAAAAAAATAAATAAATAAAATATAAAATAAATGAAAAAAAATTATTTTTCATTTATTTTAAAAATTTACTAATTAATATTTATTAAATTTTGGTGATATCTAAGGTAAAATAATTTTGTACTATAATTTTTTGGTAAATCATATCTGGAAAAAATAAATAAAAAATTAAATAATTAAAAAAATAAATAATAAAATAAAGAATAAATTAAAAATTAAAAATAAAAAATTAAATAATTAAAAATATAAATAAATAAAATAAAAAATATTTTATTTTCATTTTTATTTTTATGTGATTTGACTGGGTCAAAATATTTATATAACATAATATAACAAGGCATTACAATATCTCTTCCATATTCGGATGGAGAGTGTCTCTTGGCCCATGTGATTAAAAAAATAAAGATTAATAAAAATTATAATGGAACAAAATTAAGGTAAGCAAACAGTGGGTAAACCAATTAAACATGTATCACACGTTTAATTGTGATACATGTTAAATAGACATTGAGGTATTCATAATTGTTCAACCAATTCAAGGTTGATCTCAATCTGAAATGTTCCAAGAAGAGTACAACAACATACACAATGCTAGGGATAGCAAAACTGCCAAGGTATCCTCCCAATAGGGACTAAGGTGTCATCAAGGCAACTTGTGTGTTCTATAAAAATAAAATAATAATAAGTCAAAGTTTTGAGGAAATAAATGCAAAATTTTGATTTTTAATATATTAAAATGTATTTAAAATTTCGATGGATGTGATTAAAAGAGATTTTGATCCTCATCGATGGTCGAGATCACTTTGACATGGTTCACTCGAACTAGTCATTGGGAATTTTTTCTTTAAATAGGGTGTTAGGGGTCATTTGAGAGAATGTGATCTGTGAGTCTTGTGCTAAAGAAAGCTCTCTTGTAGTCATGTTTTATGTGCAATAAATAAAGACTTTGGGGTTGAAATCTTGTTGAGGTTACTCTTCCGGAAATGTTGTAAGATGTTTTATTTTTGTGCATGATTTTAATTTTAGCCATTGATAATAGCTTTATGAAGAGTGATTTTAAACACAGGTATCTTGTTTAGTCGCTAGGGTTTGAATGGTAGTTAAATTTCTGAATATGACGGCAGGTATCTCCATTAGATCTGAATTTTAGTATCGTTTTCTCCCTCTTTATTAATGGTTGAATTAAGCTGTGCAGGAAATCCTTGATTTTGAGTTTACCGAGCGTTCGGTAAAGTTCTTGGCTGAACTAGCCAACTCCCGGATTGCATTTTCTGAAGAGCCCAGCTGGTTTTGATCCCGGGCTTATTATTAGAATTTATGTTGCAGATGCATGAAGGGTTTTCTGAAGCACCTCATCTTAATTTTAAAATTTAAAAAAAAATATGTGTGGCATAATGACAAATCTGGCTGCTTAGAGCCTTTCGCCTGTGAATATTGTAATTATTTATTTAGGTTTTTTTAGTTTTGTTTCTTGCATATATTATTTTCTAGGTGTTTTGTTTGTTTGTCATTGCAGGCTACAGAGCTAAAGAGGATATTTTCGTTTGAAGCCAAATCTAGGCCCTAGAAGGTAAGATCTGGCCTCAGAGTCAGCTCTAGCAGGGGTTTTCTGGAACAAGTTTATGAAGAAATTCGAGGTTTTCCAAGCCATTTGATCACTGGGGTTCATAAAAATTGCTTTCCAGGGATATTAGCTAGCATCTTGCAGTCCAAGGGTTTTAAAATCATTCATTTTAAGATCTGAAATTTTTTAATTAGGGTTTCAAGAAATCTAAAGCAGAGTTGATTCAAAAATTTTCAATCTTTCTGGAAAATATTTTTAGGTTCTGGTAAATTTTTTTTTTTAGATTTATTGGATGCCTAGTGGGGTTTCATTGCCGCAGAAAATTTTCGAAATTTTAAAGGGCCATAGGCTTTGCTGCTACCCCCTTGAAAGTCCCCGCAGCCTCCATAACCTGTGTCCTCCCTCTGTCGTTTCAGCCCTCAAAACTGTTGCCATTCTTCACGCAGATTGCTTCATCGCTGCTCCATTTTCTGTTACTCATCTCAACCACGCTGCATCCTCTCCAAGCTCCCCATGTTGCCTCTGCGTGCTTTTTCTGCCCATCCGCTACCATTTCCGCTGCCATTCAATCCTTCAACCTACACATGCAAGCACTTTCGAACTCCAGACCTGCGTATTCACCTCTCCACACGTTGTCGTCAACTTGCAAAGAGGAACCTGCTTGTGTAACTCCCCAACATTCCCTTTCTCCCTGTCCACGAGCTACTCTCTCCATCCCTCACGCGCATTTTTTGTCCCTTACATCCATTTTAGCTTGCCCGTAAACTTGCTAACAAACCTTTAGCCTCTTCAAGCTGCTGCCATTTCTCACGCATTCCCATCTGCAGCTCTCTTCATTCCTCGCTGCTACTTACCCTCTGCTGTCAAACATCCCGCCGCACGCAGTCACTCCAACCTGCCAAGAAAACCTGTGGTTCCCTACATCAAACGCTTTCCAACCTGCAAGGGAAATCGATTTCCTCCTCAATACGCTCATTTTTATTTCTTTTATGCGTTAGTTCAAGTTAGGGTTATGCCTTTAGTTTTCATTTAAATTTTTATTATTTTTAATTTTATCTTTCTTATCGTTTAGAACTTTAGAATTTTTTTAAAAAAGTTTCATTTCATTTAAAATTTTCAATTAGATTTAGATTTGATTTTATATAGTTTAGAATTTAAAATTTTTGTTTATATTTCGATTTCATTTAGATTTTAATAAATAAAAAAATTAGTTTTAAAATTTCATTTCATTTGTATATATTTAGTGTTTGTTTTAAATTTCGTTTTTATTTAGTTTAGATTTAGATACTTTTGTTTATTTTGATATAAATAAAAAGACAAAAAAAAAAAAAATGAAAAAAGACTAATTAAAAATTGAAAATTTCTTTTGATGTCTTTTTTCTGTTGTGGGAGTAATATTTGTCATTTTTATATAGTTAAATGCGCTTAAGTTTTATCTGAAAATTAGCTATCTGAAAGTGATGAATCATTTTATGAACTGGTCAGCATTTGAATTTCATCGCTGAATAATGAATTTTGATCCTTTGAAATTTAATTGCTAGTGCTCTGTGCATTTATTGAATATCTTGCATCTGGTGAAATTAATCATTGCTTGAATTATTTGATGATATATAATTGTTAGTCGTGGAATTACAAATTTCATATTTCTGCCACAGTTGATAAACAATTACTTAATCATTAACTCCATAAGGCACTGATCTTAAGCATTCAAAAGCAAGTTAATTTTTAAGTGTTGCTAAGCTTCAATCAAGCGCTTCACTGCCTTGCTGTGTCTCCCAAGCCAGCTGCTTCCCAATTGGTTTTCCTTTATCCCATAGGGCTACCCCCTTTAGCCTAGGGAGACAGCTTAAACGAAGAGATCGGGGATTAGGGTGACAACCCCTGGTCTGAGCGTTGTTGCAATGCTTAAACATTCTGTGCGACAACACTCTTATTTAGATAAGTCAAAGAGTTGACTCTGTTGTATATGTACTATCTCTCTCTCTCTCTGCTGAACTATTGAAGAACACATGAGAAGAATTGATCAAGGGTTTCGCCACATTGGGCTTTGTCCCTGGCTAGCGCCACATCTTGTGTCCTCTTGTCTTGGCTTGTCTTCTGGATCTATGTTTATGTTCTATCTGCAATTTATTTTAATGTTGATGTGATTGCTAATCTGGAAAAGATATTGAGCTAACTATGAAAATTGAAATAAATTGCTCTAAGCATAGAACATACTTAAAATTAACAAAGACTAACCTAGGGTTTTCTCTTAAGGAAAACAACTAGGGCAAAGAAATCTATGGACAAAATTGAAGTGGATGCTTGTAGGAAAATATAACTAGGTTTGGTCTTCATAATTATTTATGCCAATGTATATTTTATATAAAAAGCAAAAAGAAGAAAAAGAAATTTTATTTTTAAAGCATGGGTTTCATGCTCAAATCAAATTGTTATTTTATTGAAGCATGTTCTTCATGCTTATTATTATTCGTATTGGTCAAAGACAAAGGCTTATTTATAGCCTGGAAAAATAATTTTAAAATATATAATTTGGGTCAAAATTCCCTCTAGATGCCAAGTTGACCATGCCCCAAAGGACATGTCTATTCACACCCCTCTGGACAGTATAAACAGAGGGTGAGCTGAGCTCATTTAGACACACAATTCCCATGAATGGTTCTGAAATATCACAGACAGGAATAACGAAGAAGAGGAAGGTCAAAATCTGAAATTAAAGAAGGGTTTGAAGTCAGATTTGTGGAAGTTCGGCCTTATCATATCTCTTGTAGAAGATTTGTTGTTGGTCACTTCCTATTGATGAGTTTGCTATGTAGAAGGAGGGTTTGACTTCGCATCTAGAAGGGTTGGAGTCTTTCTATGGTCATGGGTCTTGGATATCTCACTTTGATCTGATTTTATAAGAAAAGAATATTTTTGGGTTTTCCCCTGGAGGGGTTTTGCCTGGCTTGGAGCCTATATCTTGTGTTCACTTTTTTTCTTGTGATCTTCATGTTTTGTACATTTGATAATTGTTTGATGAAGAACATTTTGTAAAATTGTTTGCAATTTTTGAGATTTGATTTGAAAATCAATTAACTCTATTAAATTAATAAATTATAATAAAAAAACCAAATCTAACTATAACCAAAAAAAAAAACCTTATATATTATATATTATATATATATATATGTGTATGTATATATAACAAATGCATTACACTAAAATATCTATATATATATATTCCAGTACAATGCATTTATATATATATATTTTAGTGTAATGCATTTGTTACATATACATATATATATATAATTGAAGAAGTGAACCGCGAATGTAATTTTGAGTACAAGAAAGTCTGAATGTAATCTTGAATTGGACAACACGCACAGGAAATCTGAATTAGTCAGCACTGTTGCGGCCAATAAAGCTCGTCTTTATGGTTCATCAACTAGAAAGGTAAAGGTATAAATTCACTGTACACAGTATTAAACGTTATATAGTTATGTGGCAAGTGGTTGTGAGAAGGTTGCTTGGAGTATTGGATCTATTTTGCTTAACAGAAACTCACATTACAGTAATCTATGACATACATTACAGAATCACATTAGAGATATATATAGCTCAAAGTATAATTTTTTGTGGCATAGTTTGTATCGCTAATTATAGAGCTTTGTATGGATCTCGCTCTGCTCTGATCGGTCGCATGGAATCATAAGGAATCACATACTCTGTATTATAATATATTTCTATGCATCGTATTATTCTAGCAATGGTTGTGGTATGTAATATCACAATTCTCAGTGGCCTGCACATTGTCATCACATTCAATTAAACAGAGTGTCATATCTCATGTTAATTTTGGCTCGTATAAGATTACAATGGCTCGCATACATTATACTATGGTCTGAAAGTGGTATCACATACATAGTGAATAGTATACACTGTATGAGTCGCTACGTTTTGGGATCGCGCTATATCTTTGTGGTTCATTGACATTTATGTGGTGGTTCGATCACATCTACGGTGACTCGCACAACGCTCAGTGACTTGATATATAAGTTTTGGGCTCACTTTCACTCATAATCAATAACTCTATCTCGCTGTACAGTGATGTCACTAAATGCAGTGGCTCGATTTCTAAGATTGCGTATATATTAGAGTGCCCTGCACTTGCATTATATCCTTGTGGCTCTGTCTCGCATATATTTGTGGCTCAGATCTACAATTACGTATATCTTAATTTGTGGCTTGGATCTATGGATCATTACAAAGATGTATGACATGTTGTATAACTCGCATTGTTAAATGACTAGCTCACTTGACATTTCACATATGGCACGCTATATGCTCTGATATTCATCCATTATGGTTCGCAAATAGTTCGCTTGATAATATTTGTGTGACACGTATGTCTATCTCACATCTATCTGCTATATGGTTCTCATATGTGGCCCGGTCTCATATAACAGTGGCTCGCACTTTGCAGCATCAATATCGGGCCCGCATCTTCTATGGTGCATATTACATAACTATCCCATCGCTCTGTGTGTGTCATATGCTTTGAGGCTTGTATATATTACAGTACTAAACCTTACGGCTTGTATACAAAAACATATCTCTGCGTAAGAACAATGACTTTGTGCCTTATATTTGTATATGGCTCGCTTCTCCTCCTTAGAGGCTTACATCGTAATGATTGGTTAACACATTCTATTGTTTGTGATAGATAAAGGACCAATTTTATCACGAATGTATGAAGCAGTGGTATACATAGAAAAATAATTGAGTATATATATGAAGCTGAATTAAAGTCTGAAAGGGATGACATGATCCTAGATTTATGTAATATCTCGTATAACTCTGAGGCTCGCTTTGAATACACAATGCTTACATCGTGGCCTGCACTTCTTCCTATAATCTAGAGTGATCCTTGCGAAGTGATGAATCATCAGAAATGGATGACAGAATGTTATATTAACAGTAATGACGACAATAACCCTATCTCAGTGACCTAAACAACAGTGATATCGACTTTGGCTTTGATATAGCAGTAAGTGTGACATAGTAATAACCTCGATGAATGAATCCGAAAAAGTACAATAGTCTGAAATATGAAGTTGCAAAGGAGTTGAGGTAACTGAACAAGATCCAACAAGATCGAGATTTCATCTACTATTACTACTCCGAGAAGACAACCTATCTACAAAAACTTAAAGAAGCCAAGACAAAGAAAGTTTTTGTGGTTGAGATGTTGAAGCATCTTTTGTTAAAACCTGGTACATGACAACCGAAGAAATATTAAAGGGCTAGATCTTTGCAAGAAGGGACAAGGTAAGGACAAAAGAGGTACACATTATTGTGCTTTGATAAGTCCTCTAGATCATAGTTATTGATCTTATGTTCTTTTGAAATTTCAAAAGATAAAGTCTGTCATAGTACTTGAAGTACTCTTTTGCATTTTAGGACAAGGTTCTATAATGGAAACTATGGTATAGGAGACTTGTCAACTAAGATTCTAGGGTTTGCATAGAATTTACAATTCCTATCATGACAGATCTTGAAGACCTTAAAATCTATGGTTTTACAACTAACTCTCTTGTGTGGTTGTAGAGCTCTACAAGTTTGTAAGTGACAGGTCTTGGTATCTAGGGTTTGTAAACCCTAGAAAAGTATGGAATAAAAGGAGAAACCCTAGAAATAGAAACCCTAACTGATTATTTCCATTGTGAAAGGAAAAGGAACCTAGTTCTTAAGAATGGCAGGTATTATTTCATGTTGATGTGAAGACAAGGTTTGATGAAAAAGGGCCCAAGAGTAAGAGGGAGTCAACTTTCCTCCCGAGATAAGTATTTAATGTTTTCTTGATTATTACTAATGCCACTATCTTTATATTTTGTCTCTCGAAGTCTTTTAACCAAGGTTGCAGGTCAAGGAAAATTCTATATAAAGTTTGACTAAAGCGGATGAAAGACTTGAAGGGACATGGCATAGCAGAAGACTATGAAGGAAGGAGTAGTTTGATATATGCATCAAAGAAGACCATCAAATGGCAAGAAGATTACTAACCTCAGATAGAAAGAGGGAGTTGTAAGGACCCTAATGAATACAATATTGAAGCTTGTTGATTGATTTGCTCATGACTGATAACTAAAAGTTGAAGTACATAAACCAAAACTCTGAACATGCAAAGGAATGTTGACCTCAAAGGGAGCAAGTAGCAGAATTTGACACCTTGACATGAGGCCATTATGATTTAGCAAGACGGATACTGATGATTAGTTTGAAATATGATTTGGTTCCCTGGAAAGGCATATTGCAGAAGTATCTGCAGAGGTTGGAAAGATAGCGGTTGAAATAATTTGTTGAACCTACAACTATGTGGTTTGATCATGGAACACAAGGATTGTGGATAGCACTTTTGATGACTTGGACAAGCATAAGAGCAAAATTGATATTGAAAAGTTGCTATGACTCTTTGAAAAATATGAGGCAGAACCATGTTATGAATAGAAGGCATGTGCTAGCAGCTATGAGGAAGCTCGGCTCCTTGAAGATGATAGATGAACCATTTGATGACAAATTTGCACGATTATTGTCAAGATCTAAAAAGGTCAAAATTTGATATGATGTGATGTTATTAGAAGCCGAGAAACCCTGTCATGAAGATGGAATGTGAAAGAATTTAGCTCTAGAAAATGTTTGACATCCAGGAAGGTCGAAGCTCAAGTATGATGCGAGAAAGGAGCCCTGCAGCTACAACTATATCTCCACAAAGGAACAAGTAGTTGATGTATTGATGAAGTATGATACTAGCTAATGATTGTAATGATGTCTTCCTGGTTGAGAGGAAGTATGAAATCTCCTTCGTGTTTGACGAGTAACGATCTCCTCCCTAGTTGAGAGGGAGTGATGAGGGACACTGTATTCTCCATGTGTCATGAACTAGGTCAAGACTAACAGTCGTACATCTAGCGAAGGCACTGGGAGGGAGAATGGAGAATTGTAAGAGCATCTGGGACTAGTACTCATTGAGGATTGGGAATCCAAGATAGGAAGTAGTCTCTTGGACCAACACTCTTTAAGGATTAGACAAGGTATCCAACACAAGAGTGGTCGAAGAGAACTGATATTCTTTAAGGATTGGGAATTCAAGATAAAAATGGTCCTAGAAGGACATACCTGGTGAACATCCAAACGACGTATGTGCCTTGAGAGGCTATGGTGGTGTCCATATTTATGCCACCCAACATTGTGATCTAATCTTGTGGAGAGTTTAAGCTTGTTAGTCAACGCCTTGCTATGTTGCTATTTGGCAATGTTGGTTATGATGTTGATGCTTAAAGATGGCTTATCAATCTGACTCTTGTTATGAGAATATTTCAATTTGAGAATTATCCATGTACCGATTATGAATACTTCCATAGTGAAGAGGGAGTGTTGGAAAATATAACTAGGTTCGGTCTTCATAATTATTTTATGTCATTGTATATTTTATATAAAAAGAAAGAAGAAGAAAAATATATTTTATTTTTAAACCATGGGTTTCATGCTCAAATCAAATTATTATTTTATGGAAGCATGTCCTTCATGCTCATTAACATTTGTATTGGTCAAAGTCAAAGGCCTATTTATAACCAGGAAAAAAGAATTTTAAAATATGTAATTTGGGTCAAAATTCCCTCTAGATGCCAAGTTGACCTTGTCTATCAACTCGGCCCTGCCCCAAAGTGTTGGAGCATGTAACTAGTTTCGGTCTTCATAATTTGTACCATTATGTATTTTATGTAAAAAGAAAATGAAAAGAAAAAGAAAAATTATTATTATTTTTCTAGATAAGCATGTTCTTCGTGCTTTTAGGTTTTTGAGTCAGAGAGTCAAAGTCCTATTTTGGACCTCTTGTAAAAAAGAACATATATATATATTATATATATATATATATATTATATTATATATATATATATATATATATATATATGTAAATTTTGGGACAAAAACCCCTCTAGATGCCAAGTCAGACTACATGTCAAGTTGCCTTTGCCCCAATGGACATGTTTATTCACACCCCTCTAAACTATATAAATAGAGGATAGATGGAGCTCATTTGGACAGACACTTGGATGGTTTTAGTTTGAAATATCACATAGAAGATGAAGAACATGAAGAAGGCCGAAGTCGGAAAGAAGATCTACCTAGTACATCTCTTATTGTTGGTTTCTTGTTGATAAGTGTGCAGGAAGAATAATTTGACTTGCCATCTAGAGGTGGAGAATTTTGTGGTTATAGGTCTTGGATATTTCATTTGATCAGATTCTATAAGAAGAGATTTTTTGGGGTTTTCCCCTTGGAGGGGTTTTGCCTTGGCTTGGAGCCTAAAGATTGTGTTCTATTGTCTTTTGTGGTCTTCAAACTTTATGATAATTGCTTGATGAAGAAAGAAAACATAATAATAATAATGTTGTCAGATTCACAAGTAATTATCATGTAATGGAAATCTGATAATAAGTTAAAATCCTCTTGATTTCCAACATGGTTTCAGAGCTAAGGTTGAAGAATGACATTATGAAGATCACTCTTTGTTGGCACTCTTAAAAGTGATCATCGCCATGTATTCAAGTCTTGACAAGATCAACATCTACTCTTTGCCTGGTATTCAAAGCTAAGGAAAATAGATGATCTTTGAAACTATTGCAGATCCAAACTAAGAAATTCGCTAAAGTCTATGGTTATGCTAAGAAGCTCGCACTCGTTTTCTAGAATGGCCCATATCTGTGTTCTAACAATGTTTTCTAGGGTGACACATATTATGTTACCATAGCCTATATTTTTACAATGATTCGCACATTGTGGCAAATGGATCACTTAACATTACATAATGGTTGGCTCATTTGATATTATGCACTAGATCGTTGTTGTGGTCGCTTGATCAATCCACAAGACACATACACTATACACAATTTGTAGGTATGATTCCAATGGCTCAGACCATCAATTGGTTTGTTGCTATCACATAATCTTTGTAGCACGCGTGCTCGCATTTTCAAAAGTTTGTGATATAGTGATCTCGACCTCAGATACATGATAGCAGTTCGCGTACTATATATGGAACAAAGGCTTGTGTGACTTGAAGGCAGCCACATCCTTCAACCCATTTCTAGGCATTCTTTAGCTTTGGCTCTAGCCTCCTCCTTCTGAACTACTTTGGAAATCTCCATGAAAGCATACACTCTATCCACCACATCTATAGCCCTTAACTCACTGAGTGGCTTCTCATTTACAAACTGGATGAATTTCTTGGCAATCTGCGTATTATTTTCACCTTCTTCCTTGGCTGCTAGGATGAAGAACTCATAGTCCCTGATCACAATCTTTTTCTTGTCCATCAGAGTTATGTGCTCCAAGTTGTTTTTCATCTCTGCTATAGTTTCGTCCCAAACCAATTGCTTAGCTTACAGGAGGGGCATATTTCCTTTCAATTTTCCTTTGAGCTCAAAGATCTCCTGATTGGCTGCTTGTAGGTTCTTACTAATCAGATCTGCAATAGTCTTGGCTGTCTCAAGCTGCTTTTTTTTCGTTACAAGGGTCGTTGGGTCGTGTCTAAGTCCTTTTGCACCTTATTGAGCTCCCACTCCGAGAGTTGGAGCTTGGTGAGGGTCTTTGTAAGTTGTTCTGTGGGATTCTGAGGGTTCCTAAGCACCAACACAGCACAAATGTGAGTGTCTATTCTCAGCTAAAGTTCTACTACCTACTTCTTAACAGACACTACCTCATTTTTTCTGTCTATGAGCTCTTTTGCCAGGATCTCTTTCTCTTCCTCCACCTATGCAAGTTCCTTGGACTGCACATGCTCGCTGGTTGGCATCTTCAACTTGTGCCTCAACTCCTGAACTTCTGCTTGTGAGCTTTAAAGAAGGGTCTCAATGCAGCTTTATCCTCTAGATTCACCCCTAGTTTCACAATCAACTCCTTGAAGATCTCATTATGCATATGTAGAGCTTTGGAGTTATCTCTTTCTTGCTTTAATCTTGTTGCAGCTTTCTCCAGCACCTTCTCAACCTTTCTTATGGTCACTACAAATCGATTAACCTCATTGTACAACATCTCTCCCACTTTCCTATGGAAGTTGATCTTATCAGGCAGAGGGACACTTGCCAAGTCTAAAGAAACATCCAAGGTTTTCAGCTAGGAGCTCGATGGTAGTGGTTGTGCTAGTGGGTGATGCAGTGAGAATTTCATTTGATTTCTCTCCAAGTCTATAGTAGCCACAAGTCTGGTCGGTATGGTACTGAATGGGATGCCATTTGTTGCTGCATCTCCTCCCTTATTTTCTTGTTTCTTTCTATAATGGACTTTCTAGTAGGCCAACTAGGCTCAGTTGTAATTGTACTTCCTGCTGAACTCAGAATGGCTACCTCTGAGGATGATGAGACAACATCTTGCAGTGGGTCTTCGAAAGTCACCTGGAAGCCTGGTTGGTCTGGATTTGTCTCCAACAACCTACTCTCGATTTCTTCTTCTTCTATCTCCTGGGTCTTGGACGTTTTGCTGGTGTGTACATCTTCCATTTCTACATCCCCTGTCTCATCAATGGTCCTTTTCAGTGCCTTGTCCTTTTTCGTTGCAGTCTCAATCTCCATCTCTGTGTTAATAGGCCATGAATCAAGGTTAGCCTTCCATTCAAGCCTAGGCCTATATTCGTGCTCATAAGTTGAAGACTTTATGCTTTCCCTTTTTTGCAATGACCCCATGAGGATCATAATGACAAACATCTCTCATATCAAAATCCATTTGTTTCATAAATTCCTGAGCTGCCAGGAAGGCTTGTCTGGAGTTAACAATAAAAGGCCCTATAGGCTTACCCAACTTGAACATATATCCCTTTTTCCCAGGGACAAAGTGGACGTGGTCCACATTAAAGACTCTATCTAATGAACTCGAAGGCGTATTCTCATAGGTATGAATACAGGCAAGCAGTAAGGAGGAAGCTCACACCCATAGACCCGAATCCCTGTGTAATCCTCAAACAGATACCAGTCTCCCACCCTGGTGTCCTTACCCAATTGAAGGATTGTTTTTTGTTGAGGGAGGATTCATGGAGGGGAAACATTATGAATAATTTTATAAGCAATGGCCATGTAGGAGGATATGAACTGTGAATAGCCATCATTGTCTGGTCTCCTCCTAACAGCAGCGTCCCAATTAAAAACAATCTTCCTCTATTTGTTTGGGGCCATCACACTGAGACCTAGGCATTCAAACTCCTCCACATTGGTGTACACAAACAGATAGAACAACAAAGAATAATACATGAAGTATGAGGTGGTGGGAAAATGGCATGATTGGAATTTTATGGACTCCGCCAAGTAAGCAGGTATTCCAAATAGATGGCCTGGCTGACTCTTCTCAGCTCCACACTTATTGAGATCCTCTAAAAGCTTCCTCTTATAAGTATTAGTCCACTTAATACATGAATTTAGAGAATTTCATATGCATAGCTCAGATACCATGTCATAATTTTATATTCACATGATAGAGATCTGCATTCAAAGAATTCGTCCTACAACCAAAACAAAATAACTAAAAAACCAAACAAAGCTTCAAATCTACATAAACAAAACTGTTGAATGGAAAACTCATAAGTAAAAGCATTGCACATCAAGAGCTAAGCTCAGCCTTGAAAAAGATGAAATCTGATGTACACAAAAAGCAGCATGCATATAGCAGACAACACACTGAAATTATGTAACAGCAACCATTAACTTCTCATTAAGACATAAAATAATACAATATTGTGCTCAAGAGACTACGACAGCTTCTCTCAAGCCCCAAGCACTCTCTTTCTTTTAGAATCACTATACTCAATCTCACTATGTATAATCTTAATTAGTGTGCCCTTCTTACTAAGTCAAACTTGACAAAAAAGGGAAAAGCAGTTACAAAAGTAATGGCAAATAATGTCTTTCATAAAAAGAATTATATGCCACAGGTAACAAGGAATCTCTCATCAAGATTCAAAGGATGCACCCTACTTAGCATGTGTAACTACTGTTGATTTGAGGTGGCATCGGATGTGCTCTAGCCACGAAATTTGGTGGAGAGGTTGGAGCACATGAGATCTACAATACCCAGAAAGGGTTTGGGCAGATTCTAAATAGTTTGAGAAATATTAAAAAAATTAATATTTTTAATGGAATTAAAATATTAATATGGATTAATATAAAACTATGTTAGAATGGTCCAAAAGACATGGATCAAGCCAGATCTAATTTTAGTCGTTAATTAGGGACTTAATCTCGGTCGTTGATATGTCAACGAGAAAAGTATAAGAGGAGGCTTGAGGGTCACTTCGAGAGTACACTAGATGATCAATCATTCTATTCTCTAGAGCGGGGTTTGCTAAGAGAGATAGAATCAGTGATCGGAGTTCCAGTTGAGGAGCAGTAAGTACAGAGAGGCAGAGATAGTGTCGGGAGATCAAAGCAGGAGCCAGAGAGAGTGATGCAGTAACAGTTAGGGCTCACGCAGGGCCACGCAGAGGCAACGACTAGTTGCGCAGTGCATCGTTGCGCAGTGCTTCAAAGAGGCCAACGTTGCTGACACAGAGGGCCAGAACGCTGACACAAGGCCTCCTGAGGCTGACGCAGGGCCAACGCTAGGCAGAGAGAGGCTGACGCAGTCCAGAGAGGCAAACGTTGGGGTTTATGGGGCAGATTGAAGCTGAGGAGTTGCCGGAGGGTTTACTCGGGGTTTCAGCTAAGACATTTGTCTCAAAGTGAGAGGTACCACTGCCAAGGGAATTCTCTGTTGGGTAAGCTGGATTTGGCACCCAGATTGTACTCTGAAATTGCTCAATAAGAAAACCCTCAGATAGCTACACCGGTTTTCCCACATTGGATTTTTCTAGGGACATTGGTCGAAAATTAACGGTGTCATTTTTTGTGCTTGTTTCTATTTCCTTCAGTTGATGATCTGTACTATGTTGAGCATGCACTAGTGTTTATTTCCAGTACTTACATCGTAAAGAACTTGTTAAGTGACAGAACAAGTAGGTAGGAATAAATCAGTAAAGTGCATGGAGGGTTTCTAACTGGTAGACTTAGAAACTTCAACATGGTATCGAAGCATGGTTGCAGATCACAGGAGAACTGAGGACATCAGTCGAGCGGAGCAATATCAGCAGAAAACAGTTGTCCCGAGTGACAGAAGTTGTTCCTAGCAGAGCAGCTACAACGGAAGGGTGACACAGTGCCTGTGTCATCAAAGGGTGAGCCAGGAAGAGGCAGTGCAGAGACCAAGGGAGGCAAAGGGAGGCTCACGCAGAGCCACACAGAGGGCCAGAGGGCTGTGACGCAGTTGGTTGAGGAGGTTGAGTTGCTGGTGTCGGGATTGCGCAAAGCCTAAGAGCTCTCACCTTCAGGTTGCTAGGGTTTAGGAGGTTATGGGAAAATTGCAGAGTGGAGCTGGTGGCGTACTGTAGTAAGAACAGTACCTGACAGGGCAAGGCCAAGGAGGAGGGAGTTGCCACCGAGGGTTTCTAGTCAATAAATCCGGATCAGTGGTATGGTTGCACAGATGATCAGAGTAGGGGGCATCTCGACATCATCAGAAGGATTTCCAAGAGGGAAATCGAGACTCAGAAGGAGTCACATTGAGAACTTCCAGGAGGGAAGTAGAAGAGCAGCATGGCACTGCACGGAGTAAGAGACCAGGACAAATTGGACGGAGCCTCAAACTTCGCAGTTTAGAAGGCTAGAATCTTATCCGTACGTGACAAAAATCATGTCAAGCACTTCGCCTTGAGGACGATAGCTATCCCAGTCGACCCAGCTGAGAATGACAAGTACGAGGAGGCAATGGCGAGGGCCAAGAGCATCATCCTTGATGAGGTCAAGGACCATGTAGTACCACACATTGCCGAGAAGGAAACAGAAAATGAGATGTGGGAGGCCCTAAAGAAATTGTACCAGCATACTTCTGTTGAGAGAAGGATGTTACTAGAAAATCAGATGAGGTCATATCAGATGAAAAAGGGAGAAGCGATTGACACCTTCCTCGGAGGACTGAATGAGATTCGTAATTAGTTGACTTCCACAGGTGCCACGCTGAATCAGGAATTGATGGTAAGGACAGCCCTAAATGCAGTCTCAGAAGACTGGGAGGTATTTGTCCAGAGTATACTGGACAGAGGGACACTTCCACCTTGGGATGAGATGTGGGAAGCTCTTTGCCAAGAAGAGACCAGATGGCAGACAAAGGCGAGAAGCAGCAGTAAGGGGATCAGAGTCAAAAAGGAGGAGGAGGAAGATGTTGCCCTAACATCTGAGGGAAAGAAAGAAAAGCGAAAGAAGAAGGATCTCTCCAAGATCAAGTGATTCCACTATGGGGAGTTGGGTCATTATGCGACCCAGTGTCCAAGGAAGAAGAGTAAGGAAGAGTCTTCTGAGACTAAGGCAACACCAACAAGGGCAGAGAAGGAAGTGGAGACAGACGATGATTGTGCCATGAGTGCACACGCACAACTTGAGAGCGGAAGTGGGGAGACATCAAGTTGTAGTTAGGCGAACTACAAGCAATGAGGGGCAAGATCCTTGAGGTACCCAACCTCTTGGATTAGACCTTGCTACGGGAGCCCTGAAGAGGAGCAACAGGACTGGATAATGTGGGTAGAGATGGATGTGAATGGAGAAGCAGAGAGAGCTACAGTGCAGGAGACCCAAGACAGCACGAGACTAGCAAGCTGCAGTAGTGCAAAAGGCACAGGAGTGTTGCACCAATGCAGGATGGCACAGAGGGGTGTGCAACGGTGCAAGATGCAAGGAGTTGTTGAAACAGCGTAGAGGTCAGAGAGAGAGCACTTGTCAACGACAGAGGAAGCTTCAACATCAGCGGGTGTCTCTAGCCCAACAGAGAGGTCAGAGTTGGGAGATCAGTTACTTACTTCTCTGTAACAGAGTTGCAGTGCAGCAGTGGGCAACACGATTCAACATGATGAGAGGAGATGCAATGCAGATGCAGTGGTAGTGGCAGAACCATGGGCAATAGCACGAATGCAGAGAAGATGCAGTGCAGATGCAACAGTGGCAGTGGCAGAACCATGGGCAGCAACACGGATGCAGAGAAAGTTGTCATATAGATGCAGCAGTGGCAGTGGCAGAACCATGGGCAGCAACACGGATGCAGAGGGAGTTGTCATATAGATGCAGCAGTGGCAGTGGCAAAACCATGGGCAGCAGTATAGGATACAGCAGTGCAGAGGATGGTGGGCAGCAGGCCTAGCATTAGCACAAGGACTGATGTCGGATGATCAGAGTAATACTCAATGAGGAGTATTGCTAGAGCACAGTCTTCGCTAAGAAGGAGTGTTGATTTGAGTTAGCATCGGATGTGCTCTAGCCACGAAATTTGGTGAAGAGGTTGGGGCACATGAGATCTCCAATACCTAGAAAAGGTTTGTGCAGATTCTAAATAGTTTGAGAAATATTAAAATAATTAATATTTTTAATGGAATCCCTAAGTCTAAGCTTAGGGAAATTAAAATATTAATGTGGATTAACATAAAATTGTGTTAGAATGGTCCAAAAGACATGGATCAAGCTAGATCTAATCTTAGCCGTTAATTAGGGACTTAATCTTGGTCATTGATATGTCAACGAGAAAAGTATAAGAGGGGGCTTGAGGGTCACTTAGAGAGTACACCAAATGATTAGTCATTCTATTCTCTAGAGCGGGGTTTGCTAAGAGAGATAAAATCAGTCATCGGAGTTGCAGCTGAGGGGCAGTGAGTACAGAGAGGTAGAGATAGTGTCGGGAGATCAGAGCAGGAGCCAGAGAAAGTGATACAGTAGCAGCCAGGGCTCACGTGAAGGCAGCCAGGAGCTGCGCAGTGCTTCAAAGAGTCCAGCACTGCTGACACAGAGGGCCAGAAGGCTGATGCAGGGCCTCCTGAGGCTGACGCAAGCCTATTCAGGGTAATGCAAGGCCAACACTGGGCAGAGAGAGGTTGACGCAGTCTAGAGAGGCAGACGCTGGGGTTTTTGGGGCAAATTGAAGTTGAGGAGTTGCCGAAGGGTTTATTCAAGGTTTCAGCCGAGACATTTGTCTCAGACTGAGAGGTACTACTGCCAAAGGAATTCTCTGTTGGGTAAGACGGATTGGGCACCAAAACTGTACTCTGAAATTGCTTAATAAGAAAACCCTTAGATAGTTGCCCCTGTTTTCCCACATTGGATTTTTCCGAGGACATTGGTCCAAAATTAACGGTGTCATTTTGTGTGCTTGTTTTTGTTTCCTTCAGTTGATGATCTGTAATATGTTGAGCATGCACTAGTGTTTATTTCCAGTACGTACATCGTAAATAACTTGTTAAGTAATGGAACAAGTAGGTAGGAATAAATCAGTAAAGTGCATGGAGGGTTTCTAACCGGTAGACTTAGAAACTTCAACAACTACCATCATAAATACATCATAATTTTGAGAGGAATCTTTCATAACTATTATTGGATCTATCATGATCTTATGCAAACCCAAAATACGAGATGTCACACTTCATAAATGCAAGGAATCTTAGGAATGTATGGGAACCTCTTGCACATCACACACTATGAAAATTCCAATACCGGAATCCTATTGCATCAACTGGTAATATTTCTCCTAACTGATAAATTAATTATTCAATATATTGCTATGGAAACATCAAAATAAACACGTTGCAACTTCACAAATAAAACTGCGAAAAATAAATAGCATTAGAACTGAGAAAATACTAGCACACACATAAAAATAACATCGTCGTTTTTGGACAAAAGCCCCCGGAAAAACCAAATGGGGGAAAATCGATGCAGCAGATGAGGGTTTTATTTTATTATGTAGCTGTGAAAATTTGAAAACAATCTGGATGCCTGAAACTGGCAATCCACAACAAGAAAATCTGGGCAAAATTATTGAAGGGAATTACCCTACCTCCACAAGTAATCCGGACACAACCTGCCTTCAAAAAACTCGGCGTCTTGGACCCTTTGCGTCAGCCTTTACACTGCCTTACACAGTCTCTATCACGTCAAGCCTCCAACCAATCTCTGATGAAGTCGTTTTGCCTGCCTCAGCTGAGGAAATCGTCTCTCCGGCACTCTAGAACCTTTGTCCGGCTTCTGGAGCTGAGAACAAATTTCTCTCCAGCAAATTGAACTACCAATCTGAAGCAATTGCACAGTCCTCTGTGCTGCCTCACTAGGAATAACTCGGCCCTCTTGTTGCTACCTCTCTGAGCCTAGAAAACATCCTCTGGACTCATTGTCCCTGCCCCTCATTCACTGCTTCGATCTCTGGCTCTCCAACAGCTAACTGTTGCTATTCTGGAAATTGATCTGCCAAGGAAATCAAATTTTTGGTGTTCTCAAGTGTGTTCTCCATGTGCCCATTGACTTCCTCTTATAATCCACTATTGGAGCACCAACGGCCAAGATTAAAACTTAATCGAAGGTTAGGATCATCTTGGAATCAATCCTTGTTAGTTTCTAGATGATTCTCACCTTGACTTAATTAATACATATTAATTAACCAGTTTTCCTAAGTTTAGACTTAGGAAACATTAAAAGAATTGGTTAATAACCTAACTAAGTCACTTCTAGGAGGAATTTCCGAAAACAATTTCTGGGTCTTGGAGATCTCATGTATTCTAGCCTCTCCACCAAATTCCGTGGCTAGAACACATCTGATGCTATAAAAACTAACACTACCTCTTCGCGAGGAATGCGTTCTAATGTTGCACACCCTGCCACAACACTTTGTCTCTGTATCATCATCTGTCACGTTGTTGATGTCTAGTTGCTCCTTCCCATCAACTACTGCGCAACTCTAATGCCTCATTTGTGTTGCTACTGACACTGCCATACTGCTGCCAACACTGCATCTGCACTGCAACTCCCTCTCATCTATTGCTACTACAACTACAACATCTGCAATTGAAAAGCATCCAAAACATTGAATCAACTGTGTTCAGTATGATGCATCACTCTGCCAAGTCCTGACTGCTAGTAGCCTTTGCACTGTCTATGAAGAATTTGCGTTGTTGTTGACTCTGCACTGTGTTATTTTGCACTGCTGTAAACTCTACATTGCACTCCTCAACATCCGTATACAACTATCACACTAGAACTAACTGCATCAACTACCATAGATCCATCCTGCTACTAAATATTATGGGCCCATGTAAAAAGGTATTGATCCATGAGGTTGACTCCTCAAGGACACTGCCCAAACTCTGTAGTTCTCTGGGACTACAATACCAAATCCCCCCACCTCACTCGTGGAGGTATATCTACTAACATCGCAAATTCTTCCTCCAACTTGGAGGACAACCTGTCGATCTCTGCAAAAGCTGCTTGTTGTTCCTGCCTCTCTAACTTGTCTCTCTTCCTGAGAGGACACTACGTGCTGTAGTGACCAAGCTCACCACACCCTAAGCACTTGACCTTAGACAAGTCCTTCTTCTTCCTTCTTTGTTTCCCCTGCCATTCACTCGAACTCTTTGATGCGAGGGCCACATTCTCCTCCTCCTTCACCACCTTCGGTTCGCTGCTACTGCTACCACTGATGCAGCTCTTTAGCAAAGCTCGCCTCAACTCCTCCTGCTGCAAGTCGGCCCACATCTTGTCCGTATCTGGTAGCTTGTCTTTGCCCAATATACTTTGGAAAAAAAATTGCCACTCCTCAGAGACACTGTTCAGTGCCAATCTCACTAACTCTGTTGGTTGAGGCACTGCCCCAACAACTGCAAGTTGGTCCCACATCTCCTGAATCCTGGTGAGGAAGGGATCTATGCCTCCCCCCTTCTGCACCCTGATACATCTCAGCTTCTCCTCTAGGAACATCTTTTGTTGCTCGGAAGTGCCCTGATATAGTGTGGCAAGAGCATCCCACATCTCTTTGGCAATATCCTTGGCAACTATGTGTGAGACAATATGGTCTCAAATTCCATCCAGGATCAACCACTTCACCCGCGCCATCTCCTTTCTATATGCCTTCAGTTGATCTGCATCTTGGGGAACTGCCACAACGTTGCCTATATAGAGCTTCAGGCCATATTCATCCAATAGGAAGGACATCCTGGTCATCCAGATGACATAGTTGGAGGAGCCATCCAACCTATCACGATCACTAAGTCATGTTAAGACCATCTCTAGTAATGTTGAAGACTCCCTATTTCCATGTGCTCAACTATTGCTTTGTTATTCGCACTCCCTTCTAGAATGTGTGGCTCTGCTAGTTGCTACTGCCAATCTACAACTGGAAATTCAAACTTCCGAGACTCGAAGTTCCCTAAGGAAAAAATTTCCTCTACTGTGTGTGCTTTTCTCTTCCACTCAACATTGGTTCTGCTTCTGCAACCTGCAACAAAACCCTCTGCGTCCAACCAGGAATCTACTTAGCAAAAAGCTGAGTTGCATCTGCTCCCTCTGCCTGTTGGAATCACTAATCTAGAGAATTCAAAAAAATTTTGCCTCTTTGCTCTGAAAAATCGAACTTTCTCAAGCAACTCGGTCTGCCTGGCAATGCACTGCATTGCCACAAGAATTTCGGCCTGCTGCTCCTTCTGAGCTGTGAAATTCTTTCCATTCGCTTCTGAGCTTCCAGCTGATCACTTATGCTCTATACCATGCGAAAATTCCACAAACTAGAATCCTATTGCAGCAACTGGTATTATTTCTCCTGACTAATAAATTAATTATTCAGTTTATTACTATGTCAACATCGAAATAAACACATTGCAACCTTCACAAATAAAATTGAAAAAATAAATAGCATTGGAACTGAGGAAATACTAGCACACACATAAACATAACACCGTTATTTTTGGACAAAAGTCCCTGGAAAAACCCAATGCAGGAAAACCAGTGCAGCAGATGAGGGTTTTATTTTATTATGCAGCAGTGAAAATCTGAATACAACCTGGATCCTGAAACAGGAAATCCATAGCAAGAAAATCTGGGAAAAATTATGGGAGGGAATTACCCTTCCTCTACAAGCAATCCCTGCACAACCTACCTTCAAAAAACTCGGCCTCCTGGACCCTCTACACTACTCTCCACAATCCCTATGCCGTCAAGCCTCCAACCAATCTCTAATGAAGTCGTTATGCCTGCCTCTGATGAGGAAATCGTCTCTTCGACACTTTGGAACCTCTATTGGGCCTCTGGAGCTAAGAATGAATTTCTCTCCAGTAAATCAAACTGCCAATTTGAAGCAACTACGCAATCCTCTGTGCTGCCTCACTGGGGAATAACTCGACCCTCTTGTCGCTGCCTCTCTGAATCTGGAAAACTTCCTCCGGACTCACAATCCCTGCCCCTTAGTCATTGCTTCAATCTCTGGCTCTCCAATAGCTGACCATTGCTATTCTGGAAATCGATCTGCCAAGGAAATCGAATTTTGGTGTTCTCATGTATGTTCTCTAAGTGCCCATCGACTTCTTCTTTATAATCCACTGTTGGAGCACCAATGGCCAAGATTAGAACTTAATTGATGGTTAGGCTCATCTTCGAATTGATCTGTGTGAGTTTCTAGATGATTCTCACCTTGACTTAATTAATACAGATTGATTAACCAGTTTTCCTAAGTTTAGACTTAGGAAACATTAAAAAAGTTGGTTAGTAATCTAGTTAAGTCACTTCTACGTGGAATTTCCAAAAATGATTTCTGAGTCTTGGAGATCTCATGTATTCTAGCCTCTCCACTAAATTTTGTGGCTAAAACACATCTAATGCTACAAAAACTAACACACACCCATCCTACAATGAATCGCGTTCAACACTTGTGTCGTCTTCCTATAAGAACGGCTTGGAGCAATCGAAAACTAACACACCATCCTTAAGATATATAGATAAATGGGTAGAATCACATGGGATGGATCACAAGTAATATGCTACTACGGGTGACAAGCTATGTGCATGAGGTACTGACAATTAGATGAAGAACTTTGTGGAAAGTTTGGAAGACACAAACCATGTCCTTAAGATAAGTGTCTTGTTACCACCAAAATTAGCAGGTCTCACTAAGGCCCTTACAAAACACTAAGGTGGCACCACATAGGACAAGTCTCCACTATGACCTCAACATGAATCCCCTCTTTAGGCCAACTCCTACAAAGCCAAGGGAGACTTCCCTACACTAAAATATCCTCCACCACAAGTTAGTAGACATGTGTCTTATAATACCTCTTGGGTGATGTGAAAATTCTATCACTACAACAACTAATTTACTTTACCTACTTATTTTCCAATAAGTTATTTATGAAATTCCTTCAATAAATATTAAAATAAATTATGTTGCAGATATCACACCATAATACAGAAACAAACACATGCACAAGAATCAACACATCGACACATTTTTTGGACAACAGTCCCTGGAAAAACCCAATGTGGGCAAACCGATGCAGCAAGGGAGGGTTTTATTATTCAGCAATTCTTCAGTACAGCAGGGTGCCAAACTGGCTTACCCAACAAAGAGAAAAATTCCCCAGCACTTCTCCCAGTCTTAGCGTCAGCCTGGCTAACCTCTGCGTAGCTCTCAGACACTCTGCGTCACCCACGCAGGCCCTCCAGTGACTACGCAATCAGTTGCTGCCTCTGCGTCTACCTCTCCAACCTCTGCACTGGTCTTCTGGTGCTACTCCCAATTCTCTGTTCCGTACTTGTTGCCTCCTGCTACTCTTCAGACCACTAGTTCGAATTTCTCAGCTAACCCCGCTTCAGAAATTGAACTGATTGATCTCCCTCAATGTATCCTCCAACTGACCCTCAAGCCTCTTCTTATACTTTTCTCGTTGGTCCATCAATGGCCGAGATTAAATCTCTAATCAACGGCTAAGATTAGATTTGGCTTGATCCATGACTTTTGGACCCTTCTAACCCAGTTTTATATTAATACCCATTAATATTTTACTTTTCTTAAGTTTAGACTTAAGAATTCCATTAAAAATATTAATTGTTTTAATATCTCCCAAACCGATTAGAATCTGCCCAAACCATTTCTGGGTCTTGGAGATCTCACGTGATTTAGCCTCTCCACCAATTTTCGTGGCTAGAGCACATCCGATGCTACCCCAAATCAACACTCCCTCTTAGCGAGGACTGTGCTCTAGTAATACTCCTCACTGAGTATCACCTTGATCATCTAGCAGTGGTTCCTATGCTAGGCCTCCCTTCCCAACATCCTCTGCACTGCTGCACCCTATACTGTTGCCCATGGTCCTACCACTGCCACTGTTGCATCTGTAAGGCAGATCCCTCTGCAACCGTGCTGTTGCTGGTCCTTTCTTCCAACATTGTATTTGCACTGCAACTCCCTCTGTCACACTGCACCGTGCTATTGTTGACTGCTATCGCATTGCAAAATCACATCCATTTCTACTACTGAAATGGATTCTTTATCATCCCCATATTTTCCCTGAAATAATCAAACTTTGTTCTTCCAAAGGCCTTGGTGAGGATGTCTACCACCTGTTCTCCTATAGAAGTGTAGCTCAACTATACAACTCCTTGTTGGACACAGTCTCTGACAAAGTGACACCGAATATCAATATGCTTTGACTGATCATGAAACACTGGATTCTCAGAGAGCTTGATGCAACTTTGATTATCGCACATGATCCTGGTCGCCTCCATTTTTCTTCGGAATAGGTTCACAAGCAGTTTTCTGAGCCATATGGCCTCACACAAAGTTGTGCTCGCCGCCATATATTCTGCCTCAGATGAGCTCAGAGCCATGGATTTTTGTTTCCTACTGCACCAGGAGGTCATTTCCTAATCCAATGTTGAAACAGTACCCAGAGGTACTTTTCCGATCCACTAAACTTCCTGCCCAATCTGCATCAGTAAATCCACTTAATCTGATATCCTTACCCCTAGTGTACAAGAGTCCATAATCGCCTATTCCCTGTAAATACCTGAGAACATGTTTGGTTGTTGCCCAGTGCGCCCTCTTCGGTTCCACCATGAACTGACTGAGGGTGTTGACAGCGTAGAAAATGTCTGGTCTGGTGTTGACCAGATACATCAGGGACCCTATGAGCTGCCTATATAAGGTGGGATCAAAATCCTTGTCTTCTGATGCATCAATCTTCTTCCAGTTGGTGATCATTGGAATAGCCATGGGTCTACAGTCCTCCATCTTGAATCTCTTCAGAATTTCTGTAGCATATCTCCCTTACCCAAGGAAGATCTCTCCCTTTTGCTGCCAAACTTCCAACCCTAGGAAATAATGCATTCGTCCCAAATCCTTCATATCTAATTCTGTGGCTAGATTCTTCTTGCAGTCCCCGATGAGCCTAGATGATCCTGTCAGAAAGAGATCATCCACATACAATACTAAGACTAGCGACTCATTCTCTACAACCAGATAATAGAGATTTGGATCTGTGTCACTCTTAACAAATCCCATCTTCTACAAGTAGCCATCGGTTCGACCATACCATGCTCTAGGTGCCCGTTTCAGCACACATGAGACTTCTTCTCATGTGTCTCAAAGCTCTCTAGTTGTTCAATGTATACCTCTTCTTCTATCACCACGTTCAGAAATGTCGTTTTGACGTCCCTCTGATGAATCCTGCACCCCAACTGTGCTTCAAGAGATATCACAGTTCTAATAGATGTATACCTAGCTACCAGGGCGAAGGTCTCTTCATAGTCAAGTCCTCCCTTTTGAGCATACCCCTTAGCCACAAACCTGGCTTTATATTTCTCTACACTGTTGTCTGCAGCATATTTGATCTTGTAGATCCATCTCGAACCTACCACTTATCTGTCTTGAGGCCTTGGCACTACCTCCCAGACATCGTTCACCATTACGGAGTTGTACTCCTCTACCATCGCATCTAGCCAAACCTGATGTTGAGCTACCTCTTGGAAACTGGCAGGCTCCCCATCCTGAGCTGCTAATGCCTGATACCTATCTCGTTGTTTTCGCTCCCTCTTATTGTTTCTTGTCGCACCAATGAAGTCCTCTGCATCTCGCAGAATCTGATGAAGTTCCCTGCTAGTTCTTCCTCTGCCAGCAAGTGCTTTTGTTAGCTCCTCCTCATCCTGTGAATCTTCCTGACCCGAGGAAGAATTCTTTACTTTCATTGGTTGAAGAGGTTTAACCAACGGCTCCTCTTTTGGCTGCTCCTCGGAAGGCATTTCACAAGATCTTTTGAAAGCCCTGTCCTCCATGAACTTCACATCTCGTCGAACCACTACCTTCCTACTCCCTGGAAGATAGATTCTGTATGCCTTAGTGTTCTCGCTATATCCCACTAGATACCCTTTTTCTGCAGCTTGATCCAACTTTTTCTTCTTTTCCTTGCGTACGCGGCAATATGCTAAACTCCTAAATATCCTGAAATGACTGACTTCAGGCGTTTTCCCTGTGAAAACTTTCTCTGGAGTAATCTTGCCCAATGCCCGATGAGGAGTCCTGTTTTGAACATAGACTGTTGTGTTGCATGCTTCCGCCCACAAGAATTTTGGCATATCCTGATCATACATCATTGCACTAGTTGCTTCTACAATAGTAATGTTCTTCCTTTCTACTACTCCATTCTGCTCCGGATTGTAAGGATTTGTCCACTCTCTTCTGACGTCCTCCTTAGCGCAAAAATTAGTGAAGTCCTTATCGACATACTCTCCACCATTATCTGAGCGCAAAACTTTTATTTTCTTACCAGAGCCTTGAATTCTTTGAATCGACAGAAAACCTTGTCCTTGGTTTTCAAAAAATAAATCTAAGCTTTCCTTGAGTGGTCATTAATGAAGGTAAGGAAGTACTCGGCACCACTAAGAGCTTTAGTGGTATCTGAGTGTATCAATCCTAGTACACTCTTGGCCCTGTTTTTACTTCTAGGAAATGTTGCTTTAGCATACTTTCCTAGAGCACATCCTCTGCATACATCATCTCGTTCCGTACTAAGATCCGAAACTCCAGTTACGGTGCTCCTGAGATTTCTCAAAGCCCCATAGTGCAAATGTTCCATTCTTTTGTGCCATAGTTCGTTCAAATCTTTGTCTCCATGACTACCTATTAGTGCCATTGGTGATTCTAATTGTAGTCTATACAACCTATTACTTTTAATCTCGATCTGCACTTTCTTTTTCCAACTCGGTTGTTTGACGTATACTTTTTCCTTGATGAAGAAGACGTCATAGCCTTTGCCTTGAAGTTGCGACATGGAAAGTAAGTTCATTCGCAATCCTGGTACATGCAGCACATTGGTAGCACGGAACCACTCTCCTGATTCTGTTTGAAAAACTATGGTAACCCTCCCCTACTGGAGTACACTTTGTCTTGTTCCCCATGGTGATCTAAAAGTTCATCTTCTCCTCCCAGTAATCTAAAAAACATTCCCGGATTCCTATCATATGCCAAGAGGCTCCATTGTCTATATACCATACCTCTGATGATGCAGAACTAGTCATACAAGCCACTTCTTCTTCCAGCCTAGAAGCCAACATAGAGAAATCGAAATCACTTTCTATTGTGCAATTGTCTGAAAATTTGTGCGCGTCTCCTGACGTAGATGCCTCTGCATCATGGTCTCGACCCATAATTGATTTTCCCTTCATGTCTTTGATTACTCGCTCTGATATCACCGTAATAACTAATTTACTTTACCTACTTATTTTCCAATAAGTTATTTATGAAATTCCTTCAATAAACATTAAAATAAATTTTGTTACAGATATCACACCATAATACAAAAACAAACACATGCACAAGAATCAACACATTGATACAAATATTTTGGACAACAGTCCCCGGAGCAACCCAATGTGGGAAAATCAGTGCAACAAGGGAGGATTTTATTATTCAGCGATTCTTTAGTACAACAGGATACCAAACTAGCTTACCCAACAGAGAGAAAAATTCCCTAGCACTTCTCCCAGTCTCAGCGTTAGCTTGGCTAACCTCTGCGTAGCTCCCAGACACTCTATGTCAGCCCCTGCCTCTATGCGTCAGCATTGGGCCTCTCTACGTCACCCACGCAGGCCCTCCAATGACTGCATAATCTGCTACTGCCTCTGCATTTGCCTCTCCACCCTTTGCGCTGGACTTCTGGTTCTGCTCTCGATTCTCTGTTTCGTACTTGCTGCCTCCTGCTGCTCTCCAGACCACTAGTTCGAATTTCTCAACTAACCCTACTCTAGAAATCGAACTGACTGGTCTCCCTCAGTGTTTCCTCCAATTGACCCTCAAGCCTCTTCTTATACTTTTCTCGTTGGTCCATCAAAGGCTGAGATTAAATCTCTAATCAATGGCCAAAATTAGATTTCGCTTGATCCACGACTTTTGGACCCTTCTAACCCAGTTTTATATTAATACCCATTAATATTTTATTTTTCCTAAGTTTAGACTTAGGAACTCTATTAAAAATATTAATTGTTTTAATATCTCCCAAACTGGTTAGAATCTGCCCAAACTGGTTAGTATCAGATTGTGATCATAACCCTCTCTAAGTCTGCCTTTGAACAAAAAAACAAGTTTGGAGTCTAGGACTAGTCACCCTCACTCTTGTCTAAGATCACTTACCGGTACCAAAACTCAACTAAGAGCAATTCCCTCTCAAAATACCTCCAACCAATGGTTCAAATATGGAATTGGGAGAAATCTTGTCTTTTAAGGAGAAACCCCGATAAGGGCTAGTCCAAAAATCATATTTTGATTACCCTAACCCAACAAAGAGAATGTGAGGCCTAGCATCCTAACCCTCCTCTTCCACATGACTATGCAACCCCTCAATGGATCGATCCACAAGCTTTGTATAGTTAGGAATAACCTACAAAATACAATGTTGCTTGGGAGCGGGGAGCGGGAGCGACCATTTTCGGAAGCTCCCAGTTTGGAAGCGAATCCGGGAGCGATTTTTTAAAAATATATATATTTTTTATATTTTTTAATTTTTGATATGTCAACAAAAACATGTAGAATGATGAATTAGATATAAAAAACATAAAAAAACATAGATTGATCATTGAACCATATCACATCAATCATCTAGAAGTTATAATCTTCATCAACCATGTCCACAAGATAGTAAAATACATATTACAACTGCAACATATTGAGTCTCATGAATCATGATTCATCAAATTCAATCTTAAAATTTCAACTTCAAGCTACAAAATTGAAAATTAAATAACATTTATCATCATTGATCACCAAAGTTGTACTTGTAAGCTAAGTTTAACCATTACAAGAAATAATATCTTAGATATTTCTAAGTTCTAAGTTCTAACTGTTAACATGAAATGAAATGTTATAAAGTGAAACATGAATAATGAAATGAAATGAAACAACTTTAGTCTTTCACGAAGCATCATATTCATAATTCACAATCATTACCAATGAGTTATAATTGCCAAGGCCCAGCTTCTAACTTCAAATTTTCATTGTCACAGTGATATATTGTTTACAAAAAATATCATTATGATATGAAAGGGTCAAGACTCCAAGAGTCAAGAGTCAAGGACTCAAAACTCAACAGTTATGAAAACTAAAGTCCAATAGAAACTAAAAAAGACAAGTCTGTAAATCTACATTTGGCCCTTGCCACGAGAGTCTCCAAGAGTATAAGCAGGTCATGGTGGTCTTCTAGGAGTCTCCCGCACAGACCGACGACCAGAACTAGAACCTCCACGTGAGGGTGTAGATGGAGGTGGCGACAGCAAAGGAACAAGACTCGGACCTCGACCACTGCTACTGGATGGTGGAGGTGGAGGTGGAGGTGGCATGGCTGCTGCAGCTGCTTCATCTTCATCCCTTACAAGTTCCTCTTCCAGTTCTTCAATATGTACAATGCCATCCTCCAAATTGTCATCCTCTGGGTGATTGTCCCAAATTTTATATGTGGGATCCTCATAAGCCCGATCACAGTAATGACTCAACAACCTCAAGTTGTAGTACACATAAACCAAGCTTTCTGCTCGGTTTTCATTGAGTCTGTTTCTTTTCACATTATGTATGTAGCTGTAGGTGCTCCAACACCTCTCTGCAGAAGAAGTATTTACAACCTGTGAAAGAAATTTTTTTGCCAATTTTGGCAAAAGTCCCTGGCTGCCATATGTTTCCCACCATGTGAGAGTATCAAATCTATCTTTGTCGTCCATTGCATGGAAGTTACCATACAAACCAGTGCCACTGAAGTATCTGCCTATTTCAAGGCGCACAGCTGCACATTCTTCCCTATCAGGTACCAACTTTTCTAATGCTTCCAAATATCCTCTAGTTACCTCTGGATCTAAATGGGGTTTGGTCCTAACCCCACCCCCTGCTGCAGGTTGGCCCAACTAAGATGTAGAGTAGTATTGTGGCGTAAGCATATACGCCAAGCAATGTAGTGGAAGATTAAGTCTATTCCACCGTTCACACACACAATCGTGAATCAGTTTGTACAAGTCATGATATCTATTATGAACAATATCTTTTATTTGCCCCAACATGGTATCCATCTGCTCATACACCTTGTCAATCACTGGTTTGTCTGTATCTGCAAACCGAATCATGTGATAAATGGGCTTGGTGAAATCCAATACTTGCCTCACACTTGTCCAAAACTGACCATCAAGAGCGCCCTCCTTCACCATTTCAAAACCTCCCCTGTCAGCTGCATTTGTAGCCCTTTCCTTTAATACCTGCCAATGTGGACTTGATACCATGCTAGCCATTGACTCTCTTACCTTCAAAAGGCGCCTGAAAGTGAGGTAATAGCTACCAAATCTGGTCTTCACAATCTTCAACAACTCCAATCTCGAGTGACTGCAGAAAAGGCCATGGGTATTGCTATGATTTGTAATAAATTTTATCATTTTTTTGCCTTTCTTGTACAAATCACCAATCCATTGGTATTGCTCATTTTTGTTCTTGACAATATCATGCAACAGAGGGTTCAATGTGTGAACAAAACATCTAGACCAAAATATATTAGGGTATTTATCCTTAATAACTGCTCTCGCTGCCCTACAATTAGCAGCATTATCAATGATGACTTGGATGACATTGTATGGCCCAATACGGTCAATTGTTTCAAGTAATGCTTCTGCAATGTTGATGGTGGTCTTGAACTTGTCTGAGTAATCATGTGCAGTTAGAAAGATGGGACCATTAACAGACACAGCAAGAACACTTATCAATGGCTTGCCTTTTACATTTGTCCATCCATCAGATACAATGGACACCCCATGCTCAGTCCAAGAACTTGTCATTCTATTCAAAGAATGTGATATTTTTGCTTTTTCATTATCAAGGCCAACGGTTCTTGCCTTGTCATACCCAGGGCTCTTGTATCCTTTAGGGGCATCATTTATGGCCGAAACCATTTTGTGCCAATAAGGTGAGCGAAGAACATTGAATGGTATCCCACATGCATAGAGAAACCTGTAAACCTTTGAATCCACATCATTCCTACACCCCTCATCAAGGAAATCTAATATGGTTCTACGCCTTAAAGATGATGACCCTATGCCTCCATATCCACTGCCTTGGGAGGACACTGAAGGAGTTCTTTGTGATTGTGAGCTTGGTTCAAAGAAACCCCTTGATTTTTTTTATTTGTATTGGGCTTCCTCCTCTTCCCTTATGTATTTGCCTCTATCCGCTGCTGACACCGTTGTACAAGTTTTGATTCCTATTTGTTTGTCTCCATCCCATGGCCTTTTCCCGCAGAGGTGTCTTCTAGCACGGGTGTATGAACCTATGTAATCAGTGTTGCAATGGGGGCAATGAAATTTAGTGGTTCCACCCCCTCTCCCTGTTTCAGCCCTGTTAACATATTTCCACAATGGGGTTTGGTCTTGTTTAGTTTTTTGAGGGTCATGTTCACCCTCCTCCAGCTCCTCCTCACCGGGGTTTTCACCAATTTGACTTCCTCCAGCTTCTTCATCCCCCTCTTCAATTTGGCCCCTCCGTTTCCTACTCTCCAACACCATAATAACCATAAAAGGTCCAGGAAGAGGAAAATGCCAAGAAATATAGCCAAGTCCATGGTGTTTGATGTTTGTAGGGTTTTGATTCAAGAATCTGCAAATTAATTTAATTTATTAGGATTAATTAATTTAATTTAAATTCATGATTTTTAAACTCAATAAACTAAATTAAATCAACTAAATTACTACCTAACTAAATTAAACTAACTAAATTACTAAGTTACTTACCTCTGCAGGCTTGCTCCTCGCTCCTCGGCACTCGCTCCTCACTCCTCACCACTTGCTCCTTGCTCCTTTGCTCTTGCTCTTTGCTCTTGCTCTTGCTCAATGAAGTGATAATGAAATTTTTTTAGGCCCATTGGGCTTTCAAAACAATTTTTTTTTATTTAATTTTTTTTTCAAGTCTGCGGATTTTTTTTCCGCCGAATTGCTCCCGGCGCCGTGCGAAACGCTTCCGGAGCAATTTTTTAATGCCCAGGAGTGATCGGGAGCAATCGCTCCTAGGCTTAAAAAATCGCTCCAGGAGCGACGGAGCGACCGCTCCACACAGCGCTCCCGAAAATGGCAGGGAGCGCAAATTTTTTTAAGGGAGCAGGTTTGAGGGGGGGGTGCTCCCCCGCAACTATGACAAAATATCTTATGAAAGAGAAAAGAAAATCCAATCCACAAGACAAGCTGTTTGCACCAAATGAAGTTCTTATTACAGCATAATGATCTCACATTTTCAAAACACACAAATGAGGTGACAAACTAGCCTTATATAATTTTCTTTCTAATCGCTGTTTTGAATCCCTCTCCCAAAATATTGATTCAACTTGTCGTCCACAACCCAGAGACTAAGTCATTACAATGATTAACTTTATATTACTTTAAAACCTCATAACAAAAGTGATAAAACCTCAATTAATGTTGATTAACCTTCAAAACATGCCTCAAATGAAGGCCCATGCCCATACCACAAGTCAAAGCACTTCCCAAAAAACATGAGAATGACTTTCCAAGCTCAAAAATGGGTCATAAAACCCCCAATAAGTAATGTGACGTCAAGCATAGCAGGATGATTTTCCTTAGAGATGAGACATTCCACTTAGAATTGGCTTGAAGTGACTTGAAATCATTTTTAGATTCCTAGGAGGCCCAATGACTTGCTTTCCTTGCTCAATGTCTCTCTTGAGATGTCTCACGACATGCCTTTTAAAGTTTATTTGGTCCTTAGATTTGATTAAAGATACATTTTTACCTTTTTACTTGCTTATATGATTTTTGATTCAGTGACTTGACCTTTTCCTTCATTGATTTGGTCCAACAGTCACTTTCAGCATCTTTAAGAGCCCTCTAGAGACTCACTTATGTGGTCGTCCTCTCATTAAATGAGCCATAATGCTAGATCTCCAATCACTTGCTTGACTTAACAATTTGGGCACCTAGGTTTGTTTGAAAAAAAAAATTGTAGATGACTTTTGACATATCACTTGCCTCATTT
The DNA here is from genome assembly GCA_000404065.3 of Pinus taeda. NCBI lineage: Eukaryota > Viridiplantae > Streptophyta > Pinopsida > Pinales > Pinaceae > Pinus > Pinus taeda. The sequence goes on from APFE030257914.1 coordinate 137,949, forward strand.
GACCAAGAATTGACCTCAATATGCCTTCTTCAAGCCCACACAAGCCACAGAAGGACAGACATCTTTGATTGAGCATATCTCTCTGGTGCCTCGACATTTTGACAAAATTCCCATGTGGCATGGCATGTATAAATTATGCTGAGCAATCTGAGCCTTTGTTCACTTTTGACGCTTGGGATCCATGAAATGCCATAGAAACATGAAATATTGGAGAATGTGAGACTGCCATGTTGAGAACTGTAACATGATAATGAAGTCAAATCAATCTATAATAGGAGAAGGATGTCTTGATATGCTCTTTGGACCTATCGTCAAAATAATTTAGGTTATGAGACAAGTTATCTCTTGGCAGGAACTTCTACTATCTTGAAAAATTACAATTGCTCCATCGCCATTAGCTAAACTTTAGAAAATAAAATAATGTGGTTGACTCAATGCTATGTAACAACATATTCATAGAAAAGACAATCCAGAAACTAGGAACATGAAAGAAGTACCTTCAATAAGAACATGTATACAAACCATCTTTTAACAATCCATGAGCAGTATCATTCTTCATTATACAATCCCTGATAACATCTTTACGGTGGTTATTCTCATAAACCAGACAGTTTACATCAAGAGTCTGTAAAATGGATCATGCCCCAATTGACAAGACATACATTTCATTGCCAGCCTTGCCATGCAATTCATCTCCAACCAGCTACCTTGTTTCTATACGAGGGTGCACTTACTCTCCACTGAAACAGTCCAAGTATTTCCATCTGTCCAGACTCTACATTCAATGCTTTAATAAACACAACTGAAGGGTAGCCCACACCTACCCCATTCACAGGAGACCTAGAAAGGCCTTTGAAGTCACAAAAGATCGTTTTATAAAATGTACTCGGCCATTTCTAAAGTATAAATGGATTTGAATGAAAAGAGAATTGTTTGTAAGAATATCTGGAAGCTTCACAAAAATTTAGTAATACCTACAGTCTGTATATTATATTTTTGCAGTAAACATAAAATAACTAGGACTCTGATTTATAATGACTTGCAAGGCAATATAGTTAAAAGTTGAACGCAAATGTATTTTTAGATAGAGGAATGATCTGTTGTAGAATTTTGTGAACCCAACGTTTCAGACTACCAAGTGAGTCCATCATCAGGGGAGGATGCGTCAATAGATATTCTTAAGATCTTAATGATGTATCCAAGAGCTAATTATAGCTCTTGGATACATCATTAAGATCTTAAGAATATCTATTGACGCATCCTCCCCTGATGATGGACTCACTTGGTAGTCTGAAACGTTGGGTTCACAAAACTCTACAACAGGTCATTCCTCCTCTATCTAAAACTATCCTCACCTGTATGGATTCATTATTTAACAGCAAATGTATTTGTTAACCCAGGCATTTGAGCAAATACAATAAATTACTAAAAACATCACAATTTATTTTTCTATCACTTTATCAAATCATCTCCCAATAGACACTGAAAAGCACATACCTTTGATTTTTCCCCTAGGAAAAGTTTACTAGGAAGAATTCCAGTCATCTTAAAGATGTCGAGGTACCGATTTATCTGAAGATAAGGACAAGAATTAATACAGCCTAAACATATAAAAGAGAACTACTTCAAAGAACAAAATCAAATGCAATTTATATAAAAATATTTATACAAGAGAATGTCATAATAATGAGAACCACAGTTCCATACAAGTCATAAATACTACAAGATGTCGAGGTACCGATTTATCTGAAGATAAGGACAAGAATTAATACAGCCTAAATATATAAAAGAGAACTACTTCAAAGAACAAAATCAAATGCAATTTATATAAAAATATTTATACAAGAGAATGTCATAATAATGAGAACCACAGTTCCATACAAGTCATAAATACTACAGAATCCAGATATTTGGAAGTTTATTGTTGAATGTTGCTATCAACTTCATGTCAGAAACGTACTGTAACAAACATAATAATAATAAATTCAAACCTCCCCACTTCCTTTCTAGCATCATAAAGTACTTGAAGATATAGAAAACACTTTGGGCAAATTCAAAAAAGGGATCTGGAAAGAACCAAAAATGGCCTCTTCACATATGCTAGAATATGTGCGGAGATTGATCTTAGCAAAGGGATCCCAGATCATATAAATTTGAAACACAACAACTTTCTTTGGTCCCAAGTTCTTGATTATTAGAACACGGCATTCTGATGTCGTGCATGCTTTCAAATGAGTCATTTACATAACTCATGTCCATAGGCAAAGAAGAATCCAAAGAAGAAGAAGAGGCAGTCTAATAGACCAAAAGGGTGGCAGTTTACAAAGCATTATCCTTTTGAGGATGAAGAAGACGACAACAAGGAAAGTCAACCAGAAAAAAAGAAGAAATGAACAATATGGCCCAACAGGGGGACAACCCAAAGGAGGTTGGAATACTTAGGAACTGTCAACATTCAACAAAAAGAAATGGATCCTGAAGATCCTTGGACATTGGATAAAATTGAGGGCACAAAAGAGCTCATATCTAGGAGAGCTCGGATTCTGAAAAATAGGTCCCTCGTGTCAAACAAGAATTGGCTTTGGTTCTTGTTGAACCAAATTCCGAAGTTTGGCAAAAGGGAATGTTCCAATAAGGAAATAATAGTGACAAACAAATCAAAATACCATACAACACTAAAATATTTAAACAACAATCAAACACTCACAATTTACACCAAAACTGCGCCAAAATTTAGCCATTTTGTTATATATGGAGAAAAGTACAATGCATGAAATGTGTGCATCTGGGCTTGCCAAAGCAAGCTAAACAATCCCAACTGAGGAAGATGCTTCGCAGATGCAAAGGAAAGGCTTCACCTCAATGTTAAGTGTTGGCTCTGGAATTTCTGCAACTACTGGCTGGAAGAAAGTTAGAAACCCATGTTTGAGCCTCCAAAAGTGCTCAAAAGATTCCGCCAAATTATTCTTGAACTCTTCACGAAAAACTCAAAAAAAAACCCAAAAAGGGTTTTGCAAATTCTACCGACCACCCACGACCCAAAATTTCGCTCACTCCTCCCCACTCGCTGCCAAATAATTCTGTTGTTTGGAGCACCAAATCTCCCCCAAAAAATCTGCAAAATTAAGAGCCAGCTCCTTGACCCCTAACTGACAAAACCCAACAATGTTTGGGCTAATTCCGACCTCCTGAAATTACCCAAAATTGGTGATAAGCCCTCCTTGGCAGAAACTACGTCCTCCACAACCACAACTGCTAAATATGGTACCTATCCTTCCTCAATCCACTGTAGAACTACCCTACAAATTTCGTTTTTTAAGAAGTGAGAGGATTTCCTTCCAAAATCCGGCACAAGAGAGATGAAACTAGCCCCACGAATTTTGCCCAGTGACACTTCTGCTCAGGCCCTAGAATGGAAAATTTGGCTCTCTCAAGAGCAGCAATTTTCCAGCCTTGAAATTCTCCACAATTGTTGGTCCACCCTTCGTGATTTTTTTCCTAAATCCTCCAGCCAAAATATCCTTGAAACTCCCTCAACTTAGTGGTACGATTTTTGCTACTACATCCTCCTGTAAGCTCATATTCGCTGAAGCAAGAGCTGATATGACCCACGAACTCCAGCAAATCTCTTCCCAGTAAGTCCTGAAATTCTCTCCTAAGTGGCACTCTAAATCCACCGAAGAAAGCGCTGATATTTTCACCCAGAAATCTCCTTGTGCTAAGCAACACTGGTAGTCTTGGCTAATCAACTCAAGAGTACTCTAATTCAGAAATTCAAATTGTCAAAAGCCCCCAAAATGATGCCTCCTATTTATCTTGGCTGCCCCTTTTCTCTCCTTGTGGGTCCCACCAATTCGACCTCCTTCTCCCTAGCTTGATTTTCCTAAGGGGTTCAAATTCTCCTTTTTGGGTGGCCCCACATCCCACTACCAATTTAATCTTTCCTTTTCTCTAATGTTGTTGACCTCCATCTCTCCAAAAATTAAGTGGGGACTCCCTCCACCCACTTTTCCTAAGTTTACAGGCCAAAATATTTCCCAACACCCAATTGTTGAAATAGAAATTCATCTTAGCAAAATTAATCTAATTGGGGACATTACAGTCCTCCCCACCAAAAATTGTCTGTCCTCAAGCAATACCTGAACAAGCACCCTCTCGAACAGTTGACCCCAACAATCTCTGCATACAATACCGGGGCCTCAAATTTACCACCAAGCCACCTCTAATCTTTGCGTTGTCCTGCCAGGATCCCAAGCCATCCTGATCGGCATGAAACGTCCCTCCCTCCATTCGTTGTCAGTTCATCATAGGCTCTTGACACTCTCTGTATGCAGCCACTAAGTAGAGCATCATGGTAGTATAAGATCCTGATCATCTCCTCATGAAACTGCTCTATCGAATAGTCCCTCTCATGCACTTCAGGGGTGAACTCCTGAATATGCAATCCAATCCTGATGGGATTGAATCCTCGTCTTCTCGAGCTTCCACTGATCTCCTCCTGCCGATCACCTTGCCACACCAATGAAGTTCCCCAGACCATAAATGAGTTATTAAAACCAAATGGAAGATCTGGATGACCTTCCCTTGTAGAAACCAGCGCACCTCTAAGGGTAGCTAGAATGCTCAGCCATGTTATGCCCGAATCCCCTGCCCGTCGCAGAAGGAACCTATCCTGCTACCATTGTGACACACCAGTCATGCCCGACCATACAACACCGAAATATTTAAACAACAATCAAACACCCATAATTTACAGCAAAATTGTGCCAAAATTCAGCCATTTTATTATATATGGAGAAGAGTACAATGCATGAAATGTGTGCACCTAGGCTTTCCAAAGCAAGCTAAACCATCCCAGGTGACGAAGATGCTTCCCAGATGCAGAGGAAAGGCTTCACCTCAATGTTCTGTGTTGGCCCTGGAATTTCTACACGGCATTTCTTCACCTCAATCCCAAGATCCCAAGCCATCCTGATTGGCGTGAAGCATCCCTCGGTCCACTCGTTGTCCAGCTCATCATAGGGTCTAGACGTCCTCTGCATGCCAACACTAAGTAGAGCATCATGGTAGTATAAGACAGTGTTGTTAAAATCGCAATAATATCACAATATTATCGTTTTATCGCGATAATTTCTTGCTGCCGATATTATCGCAAGTAATATTCGATATTATCGCCAGTTTTTTTATACCCGATTTTTTGGGAAAAAATCGCGATTTTTTCCAAAAAATTGAGATTATTTCAGATTTATCACGAGCAATCGAGGCAGCGAGGTTTTATAATGAAATTTTAGTTTTTTTTGGCATTTCATTTGCATAGTCAGGCACGCGGAGGGCAGAGGAGCGTTGGAGAGAGCTGGGAGATATTGCTTGGAGAGGGTTTGATGATTTTTCAAGTGCTTAGAGGAGAAAATCAAGAGGAGGAGACTGATTATCTCCATAGAAACGGTATGGGGACCAATTTTTTTTTGTTTTGATTGTTTTTAAACATTGTTTTTGTTTTTTTCATTGTTTTTGGTTGGGTAACTTGGTATGGGCACCAATTCTTTTTTGTTTTCATTGTTTTTAAACATTGTTTTTGTTTTTTTCATTGTTTTTGGTTGGGTAACTTGGGTTTGGAATGGGGTTTATGAAATTTGCCCAATGTAATTTTTTTTTTTGTTTTTTTGGTTGGGTTTGGATTCTGGAATGGGGTTTTTGATGTATTGTTTTACTTTTTTTAGTTTTTTTTTGTTGGGTTTGGATTCGGGAATGGAGTTTCTTAAAATGTATGTAATTATTTTTAGTTTTTGTACAATGTAAAAATTAAAATACTAAATTGTAAATTTGTAACTTGTAAATACTAAATTGTAATCCTTATTTTCCCATAGGTTCACAACTTCACCGAAACACCATTCAAGTTTTCAACTTGAAAGTTCAAAAACAAACATGCCAAGGAAATTGGATCCTTTCTGGGAATATGGTGAACCTAAAGCTCTGAATGATAGACTAAACTTGACTTGCAAGTTGTGTGGCCACCCTACGTTCGGGGGGGTGTACAGAATGAAGTATCACCTTGCACAAATCCCTGGATTTGATGTCGGGCCTTGTTCAAATACAAATCCTAAACTCATCCAAAGAGCCATGAAAGCATTGGAAGTTTTAGACCAGAATAGAGAGGCCAAAGAAGAAATGAAAAGGCAACGAAAAAAGTCAGCTGAAGCAAGTGGCACTGGTTCTACTGCAGCATCAACCAATCCGATAGCTGCCACATCATTTTTTGTTCCTCGAACCACACCTGGTTCATAGCCATCTATCAGTTCAATGCTAAAAAGAACTAAGAAAGAACAAGCTGACAAGTTGCTGGCAAAATTTCTCCTCTAGAGTGATATTCCTTTCAGCATTGTAAGGAATAATCCATTTTTCCAACCTGTTGTTGATGTTATTGCAAGTGTTGGCCCAAGGTACAAAATCCCTTCTTATCATGATTTCAGAGGCCGGATTCTTCAAAATGAAAAGCTTGACTGCACCCAAAGATTGGAGGATTTTAGGGCATCGTGGGCACAAGCAAGATGCACTGTTATGTCAGATGGTTGGACTGACTAAAAGGGGAGAACCCTTATAAACTTCTTGGTTAGTTGTCCCAAGGGGACTATGTTTATCAAATCTGTTGATGCATCTGCGCAAATCAAAGATGCAAGAACTTTATGTGATTTGCTAGATGTGTTTATTTTGAAGGTGGGTGCAGAAAATGTTGTCCAAGTCATAACGGACAATGCTGCAAATTATGTTGCTGCTGGCAAGATGCTTATGGACAGGTATCCTACTTTATTTTGGACACCTTGTGTTGCACACTGTATTGATTTGATGTTGGAGAACATAGGGAAAATTCCCTTTGTCAAAGATATTGTTGATTCATCCAAAAGCATTACAAAATTTATATATAACCATACATTTGTGCTTAGCTTGATGAGAAGATTCACCAACAACAAAGAGTTGGTGCGCCCCGCCATTACACGGTTTGCCACCAGTTTCATATCTCTTCAATCCCTCTTGAATTCTATGTGGAATGTGAAGATAATGTTTCTTTCAGAGGAGTGGCCGTATGCAGACTAGTTTCATACCAGGAAGACTTCTGGGCAGGAGTGCAGGAGGTGTGCGCTGTCACTGAACCTTTGGTAAAGGTTCTTCGATTGGTTGATGGTGAGAAGCCCGCAATAGGCTATTTGTATGAGGCCATGGACAGGGCCAAAGAAGCCATTCGGGCCTACTATGATGATAAGGGAGATGATGGGTTTCAGAGACAACTCCTCCTATGGGGAGTGATTGATGAGCAATGGAATAACACACTCCATCATCACATTCATGCTGTTGGGCTTTTCCTGAACCCCGTATTTTCTTACGCATGTGGGTTTGTATTTGATGTTGAAATCATGGATGGATTCTTATCCTGTGTCCAGAAGATGGTGCGATCTCCAGCAAAACGTATAGAGATCTCTAAAGAAATTGAAACATATAGGATCGCAGGTGGCACATTTGACTTTGAGATGGCTGTCATTGATAGGACGATTAAAATGCCAGGTATTTTTTAGTTTGTAACTTTGTTTCAAATTTCATTCTCTTCAAATTCCATTTTTTTCTTATGTTTATTTAAAATTTTATTTGTAATTTTTTTGTAGATGCATGGTGGAGAATGTATGGTGGCAGGGTACCCCTTCTGCAAAAGCTTGCCATTCGCAACCTCAACCAAACATGTAGCTCCTCAGGATGTGAGCACAACTGGAGTGTATTTGAAAAAATACATAACAAGAAGCGCAACAAGTTAACACTTAAATATTTAAAATATTGCAAATTTCCAAATAAATTTTGAATTCATTAAACAGTATTTTTTTTAATTATTAATTATTATTGCATGATCTTTGTACAGGTTGGAGTCCCAGCGACTTAATAACATGGTCTGCGTCTACTACAATCTTCAATTGTGGGTGAGGCAACTTGAGAGGACACCTGATGTGGAGGCCATCTCATTGGATGGTATTGACACCACTGCTGCATGGAGGGTTGAGGCCGAGAGGCCTCTCATGGAGTCTGCTGATGATTGGTTAGTGCAGGATATAATGGAGGGGGAGGAGGAGCAGGAGTAGGAGGAGGAACAGGAGGAGGAGGTGACACCACCTGCCCGGGCTACCCCTGCCACTAGTAGAGGACATGGTCTACCTCCTATAGCTCCCACTTCTAGTTCTTCAGCTTCTAGAGCACATCAAACTCCACTGCCAGCTCCACCAGCACGGGCACCAGCATCTACATCTAGAGAGAAAGGGAAAGTTGTGGCATTTTCTCGCAAGAGGAGCAAAGGAAATCAATAGGATTAGACTTTAGTTATTTTCTTTATTTTATTGTATATGACATTATGACATGATGAGATACATTATTATATTTGTTGTTGATATTTTGAGGCTGAGTTGGGACTCAGGAGTCAAGACTTACTATTTAGGACATGATTCAATGTTATGTGTGATTTTAGCACTAGAAATGATCTTAAACATCTTATATATTAGTTCTTTTATCATATTTATGTGACAATGTATTTATTTTATGTTGTAGATGGTTTAGATATTAAAAAATTTGAAAAAAAATGAATATTTTTGTACCAAACAATTTTTTACCAATTATTTCCCGATAATTACGATTTTTTCCTCGCGCCGATATTATCTCGATAACGATTAATGCAACATTGGTATAAGATTATGATCATCTCCCCATGAAACTTCTCTATCGAATAGTCCCTCTCGTGCACTTCACGGGTGGACTCCTGAATATGCAATCCAATACTAGTGGGATTGAACCCTCGTCTGCCCGAGCTTCCCTTCATCTCCTCTTGTCAATCACCCTGCCACACCATCAATGAGTCACTAAAACCAAATGGAAGATGTGGATGACCTTCCCTTGCAAAAACCAGCTCACCTACACAGGTAGCTAGACTGTTAAGCCCTGTTATGCCAAAATCCCCTACCCATCGTAGAAGGAACCTATCCTACTTCCATCATGACACCTTAGTCATGCCCAAACATACAACACCAAAATATTTAAACAACAATTAAACACTAACAATTTACACCATAATTGCACCAAAATTCATGCATTTTATTATATATGGAGAAGAGTACAATACATGAAATGTGTGCACATGGGCTTCCTAAAGCAAGTTAAACAATCCCAGGTGAGCAAGATGCTTCCCGGATGCATAGGAAAGACATCACCTCAATGTTCTGCGTTGGCCCTAGAATTTCTGCAATTGATGGCTGGAAGAAACCCTTGTTTAAGCCTCCAAAAGTGCTCAAAAAATTCCGCCAAATTAATCTTGAGCTCTCCACCAAAATCCTAGAAAGGGTTTCGGCAAATTCTACAGACCACGTAGGACCCAGATTTCAGCACACTCCACCCCAATGGCTGCCTAATAATATCACTATTTGGGGCACCAAAACTCCCCCAAAAATTCAGCAAAATTAGGAGCCAACTCCTTGACCCCAGACCAACCAAACCCATAAATGTTTTGGGCTAATTCTGGCCTCCCGAAATTACCCAAAATTGGTGCTACGCCCTCCTTGGCAGAAACTACATCCTTCACAACCACAACTGCTAAACATGGCACTTATCCTTCCTCAATCCGTTGTAGAACTACCCTACAAATTTCCTCCGGAAGAATTAAGAGGATTTCCTTCCAAAATCCAGCACAAGAGAGGTGAATCTAGCCCCACGAATTTTTCCCAATGACACTTCTGCACAGGCCCTAGAATGGCAAACCTGGCTCTCTCAAGAGCATCAACTTCCAGCCTTGAATTCTCCACAATTGCTGGGCCACCCTTAGTGAAATTTTTCCTAAATCCTCCGGCCAAAATACCCCTTGAAATTCCCTCAACTCAGTGGTACAATTTTTGCTACTACATCCTCCTATAAGCTCAAATTAGCTAAGGTAAGAGCTGATATGACCCACAAACTCCAATAAATCTCTTCCCACTAAGTCCTGAAATTCTCTCCTAGGGTGGCACTCTTAAGTCCACCGAAGAAAGCGCTGAGATTTCTACCCGGAAATCTCCTTGTGCTAAGCAACACTGGTAGTCTTGGCTAAGCAGCTCAAGAGTACTCTAATTCAGAAATTCAAATTGTCAAAAGCCCCCAAAATGATGCCTCCTATTTATCTTGGTTGCCCACTTTCTCTCCTTGTGGGTCCCACTAATTCAACCTCCTTCTCCCTAGCTCGTTTTTCCTAAGGGGTTCGAATTCCCCCTTTTGGGTGGCCCCACATCCCACTACCAATTTAATCTTTCCTCTTTTCTAATGTTGGTGGCCTCCATCTCTTCAAAAATTAAGTGGCGACTCCCTCTACCCACTTTTCCTAAGTTTACAGGCCAAAATATTTCCCAACACCCAATCGCCGAAATAGAAATTCATATTAGCAAAATTAATTTAATTAGGGACATTACACAAAAAGTACAAAAAAGGTAAAACAAGAAAGAAAATATTAGCACTAGTTGTCTACCATAATTTCCTTTGCTCTTTTATTGTTATTTCTTAGCTGATGATCTCGGGTTCCTAGCCATTAAAGGAACCATACGTTGTTTTCTATTTCTCCAGCTTGAATTGCTCCTATTTGCATACATAGTGTGAGTCTACAAAATGTTATTTTTATACTATTAATAAAAATTGCAGTTTTTTCCCTCCGAGGAAAAAAAGGGTTTACTAGCTAAAAGGCTATGGAAAAGAAAGAGAGTTTTTTAAGAACTTTTATAAATGAAACGATTGAGATGCGACACTTTACCTTTGCTCTAAAGCTTACCAATCCATCGGATCGCGATCACAACCCTCCTTAAGTCAACTTCACCTTGAGGACTAGGAAAGAGTGGGGAGTTGGCGACGAAGCTATCCCACTCACACTAGTGTAGAATAACTTGCAAGAAAAACTCCAATTCCATTTTAAGGATCTACTCCTTCAAGACGCCCAATTGCTACAAAAGTAATTGTCACCAATATCTTGCAGGTTTGGTTGAAGATTCCTCCAAAAAGGGATTTTCCACTTCAAAATGTGTCTTCTTGGTGAGAGCTAAGGGTGAGAGAAGCTCTCCTTCCACATGACAGTATCATTCAATGGATCCCTGCCATAATTTTGTGTTAATTAAGCATATACCTACAAGTTAGCTTATTAAGCACAAATTAAAAGCTAAAACTAAGAAAAGAGAGAATAGAAAAATCAATCCAATACACATAAGAGAGTATTTTTCCAATTGGTACCTATATTACAGAGCATAAATGATCTCACAGTCAACAACTAATGGGAGGGGGAAGCTAGCAATTTATAGATCTCATTGCTAACAACTAGTTTTCCCCTTCTCATAAAATAATATTGTTTGACTCGTCATCCACAATAATGTTGGAGACTCAGTTAACTCAAGATAAAAAAATAATATTTTATTACAATCAGTTTTCCCACATAGTGAGTCGAATTGACTTGATCACTCCCAAAGAATGCAATGTTGCCCTTGGAAAGAGACCGGAAGTCAAAATAATGCCCATTTCTCCTCCAATGTCCTTTTATAGATGCCCAACATGCATCTACTTGGGACTATGGTTCACAAGACCTCATTTGGGTATGCAATAGGCCCTTCAACCATGACTTAGCAAAGGGTATGGTTCCCTAGCCCTTATCGAGAGACAATGGTTTCAGAGTTAGTTTCAGGATATCTTGTCCAAACTCCACCTCATGGATGTGATCATTAAACCCACGGTTCTCTATGGCTCCAAGATTTGGGGGCCGAGCTTAGTACAGACAAATTAGGCCCAAATGGAGGGAGTCTAGGCCTTGCTTCTCAGGAACATCATCAAATGTCAATGTACAATCCCACAACCCATTATTTAGGCAGAGTTTGGTACCTTTTGTCGCTTAGATCATACAGGCACGGTGCAACAATGACTCAGGTCGGGGGTTGTCACTATGATCCCCGACCTCTCTGTTCTAGCTGTCTCCCAACAGTAGCCTATGGGGAGTAGTCCCTATGGAAGACAGAAATGCAAGACCCATTGGCAACCAACAAGTCTGGGAGACACGATTGAATGTCCTAGCCACTTGCTTCATTTTAGCAAGGTTTATAGATTAAATTAGATTATTATATGAGACCAGTGCCTTATGGAGTCAACTACTTGTTTTAGATCAATTATGGACTAGGTGACCAGTGAACAATCACTGCTTAAATGCTCAACTATCTTATATGTTATGCAAATCCTATGATCTAGGTGACATGCAGAATCTTGGTTTATTTTAAATTATATGTTTGTTCTAGGTGTATCCTTCCTCTTAACTATTTTGAAGCTAGTCCCTAGAGAAGGTTGTGAGAATGAAGCCAAAGGGAAACAAGCAAAGGCTTTGTTAACGATACCTCCCCTTAGGTTCTAAACACCCAATGCCTCTGGCGCTGGGAAAATTATGGCTCTAACTACTGCAAGGTCACCGTGTTAACCACTAAAGAGGTGCTAGGCTCCTTAAGCTAGATGAGAAAGGTGGTCATGTTCTCTATCAACCAAGTTTATGCTTGGAGGTAAGTTATTAATGCAAAACTAATCCTAGAATGCGAAAATGAGTGGACTGCTTCTTAAGGTGAGATTGTTTAATGTTCCTTTAAGAACTAAGTTATGATTGATCTTAATTTATGACAATAAGTACTTAATAATGGCAAATAAGAGACAATCTCAACCACAAGAATATGTGCCAATTTTACAAGTGCCAATAAGATACAAAGATGTAAATGCCCAAGATGCAAATAACAAGATACATGTTCTTCACAATGATTTACCAATATAAAATTAGCATTCACAATAGATATCCACTTTAGACATGAACCATAAATCTAATGACAATTAAAGCACTTATCCACTTAGAACAATTAGCCAATGATAATTACTCAAAAGAGATAATAAGATTGCCAATGCTCTTTAGTCAATTAGGAGCCTTCCAAGATATGTCAACAAGATAATGCCAATGTCGTGATTAGATTCTTTAATGACAATTATTCAAGGGACATACAATTAGATTCACAATTCCTCAAGTTAAGATCACTTAAATCTTTAATGCCAATGTGTAAGAGAACAAGAGACACCAATATCCAATAAATTCTTAGATTTATCAACCTAGGCAACCATTCAACAAGATTACCAGATTATACACTCAGATGAGTAAGCCTATTTAGTGCAAAAATTGCAACTTTGAAAATTTGACAACTCACAAGAAACCAAAGCGTCGGTGTTCTTATTAACAAGAAGTTACTTCACCAATTGTTAAATTTCTCAAATTCCACAATGAGCAAATATCATCAATAGAGTATGAGAAAGAGTAAGCCTTTATGTTACTTATGTTCAATGAGAAATAATCAGACTTCTATGACAGCAGTGAAACGATTTAGATTGGAGCACTTAATATGCCAATTAAGATATGCATATGGATGCCAAAATGCAATTGAGACAACCCACTTGAATAAACTCTTTTGCCAACATCAAATTTTTAATGAATTAACTTCCTTTAGATGCCAATGCCACTGTTTATTTCATACTTTGTGAAGCTTATGACAGTTAGCAATAAACCATGAAATGAGCCAAACAATGAATGCCCTCTAGATGCAATTGATTCCTTAATGTGTTAAACAACTCATGAAAGATTTTATGCCTATTAGATGAGATATTTACCACTGTTATCAGATTTTAAACTAGTTGTAAGTAAACAGTGAGGAGATGAAGGGTTTTGAGGGCAAACCACTTAGGCTCTAGGCCTAGAAGAATACTAGTCCTTTTGCCCTAAATTTTCCCAATGGAGGAGCTACCTGCAATCACCAAAATCAGTCCAAAATCTCTGCAAATAATCAATGTTAGAACTTAAAAGCAAAAAATCAGAGATAACCCGAACAGAGATGAAAAATGATGCAAGGATGGACAAGGATGAAGGCTAGCAGCCAAGATGAGGCAATGGCTAACATAATGAGGCTAGCAGATAGGGGAAGGAGGTTACCAAGGACTGGAGAGAGGCTAAGAAAGCCCACGAAAGAGGGAGAAAAGGCCTTGTAGGCCTGCGACTTGGGAATAAAGGACAACAAGGCCTATGGTCAAGGGCTAAGAGGCCTGCGACAGTAGAGGAAGGCCTTTTGGAGGCTCATGGCAGGCCCTCCAAGGGCTGTCATCTGGATAAAAAGGAGGTCAAGGCTTCTCTTGGCCTGCAGCAAGGTGAGGAGGGCTGATTGAAACACACAGAGGAGGACGGAGGGGCCAGCGAGGAAGAGAAGAGGCTGACAGAGGAGAAAGGAGGAAGGCCGAGGGGATGGAGGGCCGCTAAGGCCTGCGGCCAGGCCTAAGAGGCCAAGAAAAGGTTGTCGCAAGGCCTAATAGGCTTGTGGCCAAAGGAACAGCCCTTAGAGGGCTGACAGCAGGGGTGAAGAGGCCCATGGCCATGGTAAAGAGGCCAAAATGGGCCTATGGCTAGGGCTATAGGGAAAACCTATAGGAACCTTAGTTTCAAATTAATTTCAAAATACCAGAACATGAAATTTAAATACCGAATTTAAATAATTAATCTAATGAATACCAACCTGTCTGCTCTGCTGCGAAGCTCTAATGCAATTGTTCTGCTGCAATTCTTGTTCCGGCTGTGTTACCAAAACAGCCAAAACCACCCTGCCAAACTGGGTACAATCTAGGTACTCAATCTCAGAATGCTTTCCAATCAAACTAATCTGATTCCCCCGTGCCCAAAAACACTAGTACAATCAAAACTCAAGAGTGTCTGTATCTCAGTGTTAAAATTGTTCTCCGTTTTTCCTCCTCCCTTCTCAAGATTTCCTTCCTCCTTTTAATTCCTTGTCCACTACCTTCCTCCCATCTCTGTGTCATTGTTTTGTTACGTGTAATTTTATAAAATCAAATCTCATTCGATTTGTTGATTTTATTTGGATATGTAGATTTGATTTGATTAAATTTTATTATTATTTTAATAAATTAATTTGATTTATTTAATTTATAATTTTAATTAATTTTAATTATTATTTTATTAATTTTAATTTTAAATTTTAATTTGTAAATTAAAATTAACATTTTCTTTTAGTTTAAGCATTTATCATATATATGATATTTTGGTGAGGTATTAATTCATTACCTTAATTTATATCTCCTCCTGTAGTAACCGAACTTATATATAGTGCGATACATGCAGGTCCATGCATACGTAGCTATCATATGGAGGTCTCATATGTATGCTAATATTTGTATTTTGTTTATAGTTATAGGTGGGTCATTACAAAACTAAGATTGCGGCTACGCTAGAGAGGAGAACATTGGGCCTAGAGGCCCTGAAAAAATTATCAAACCCTTGCCAAAAATTTTATTTGCTTCAAATCTTCAATAATTGCCCAAATCACTGCAAAATCTTCAATGTTGGCCCTGCAAATACAATAGAGACTAGATCTTACCCTCGAGGGCCTAGATCTAGCTCAAGAACCCAGCAAATCTCCTTGAATAGCTTGAATTTCACCTGTACAGATGAAAATAAAAATACCCAGAACCCCAATATATGCAAAATTTGAAAATAAACCCCAAACCCCTGTCGCTGCAAAACAAGGGTTAGAAAAATAAGTTACTAAAAAATATTTTACAAAATATATATAAAAATATACAATGTTTGTGAAAATAAAATATTTTTGAGAAATAAATTTTTGAAGATAATGGCAATGACAATGGATCAAATGTGTTTCGAAAGTTATGATATTACCCACAACCTTAGCGAAGTAAGAAAATCAAACAGAAATTCTCAGAGCCCAACCAAGGTCAGCTCTTCTCCAAATTCCGTGAACTTGGAGCCCAAGGGTCAGTGTACCCGCAAACTCTATATATTTTTTCAAGCAAACTTGTTAAACATATGGTGAATCAGATCACCTAAGGTAGACCCAAAATCTACCAATAGAATGTTCTTATCACCGACAAATGAATAAACAAGTTCACAAAAAATTTAAGCATAATATAGGAAAGCACATACCAGTACCACAGATCATCGGACAAAGAACAACATCCACTAAACCCCAAAGTCTTTCTATTATGAAATTCAAACGATCCCAACAAATCAATGGGTCAATATCAATGTTACAAAATTACATAGACTAGAGTCAGAATTTTCATCACGACTTGAAAATCAAAATGGGTTATAATTTATAGTAAATCCTCCAAGTGGAAAATAACGGCTAGTTGGCTTGATCCCCGTCAAAATAATCTCAACAGTTGATCGATATTTGATCACTTTTTAATCTTTGTCATTGAAAGTATTTATTTTTTAGGAATTTTCAAATTTCTCATAAAACTCATTTTTATTAATCCAAAAATTAATTTTTTGGATAAATTTCCTAAAAAATTGGACTTTGACTTAACCACCAAGGTCCAAGGGCCTAATTTTTCTTAAAATAACCATTTTTGCCTTGATGGGTGACCTCCAAGAATTAACTTCTTTCTGACCCACGAATTTTTTGGTCATTTTCCACTTGGAGAAATTAATTTCTCTAAAAATTGTTTTTTAAC
Organism: Pinus taeda; assembly: GCA_000404065.3. Taxonomy (NCBI): domain Eukaryota; kingdom Viridiplantae; phylum Streptophyta; class Pinopsida; order Pinales; family Pinaceae; genus Pinus; species Pinus taeda. The sequence continues at coordinate 154,521 of APFE030257914.1, forward strand.
TCTAAATTGATTAATTTTTTGGCTTAGGATTTTATTTTTATTTTTGCTAGAAAAATTAATTAATTGACACTAGAGGGATTAGTTATTTTTTCCACCCTCAAATATTTTAGCCATTATGTCTGATTGTGAGGGACCATGCACTAAAATATTTATTACATCAGATATTACAAATTCAACCCTCAAAGGGGGAATACCCATTTGTTATAAACTCTCAAATAATTATCCAATTATGCGACACAATTTGATCTAGTAGACCAAGTGATCTGTAATATATTAATTTAGCCAAATAGCTTAAATTATTCACAAACCACTTTTACAAAGACTCGATATAACACTAGGACTCACCTAAGATTTTGTCAATAACTTCCATCCTAGCTTTGGGGTTTAAGCTGGAGGGAAAAAATCTGTCGATTATCCCTGTTTAGAAACACACATAATGAGGTGAAACAAAAAACCTCCTAGGATGAAATTCGTTGCCAAAATCAAAGACTTACCTAGGTGTTGTTACATAATTAAACGGTCATACTAGCATCATTTACATTACAACTTGCGGAATTTGGGTTTATAATGACACAATAATTTGTTGGTTGATGATTCTAAACTTTGAAAAAATTTGTCCAACAGCTTCCTTGGACCTTTGACAAAATTGAAGCAACAGTACCCACCACTTTTGACTCGAGGTCATATTTTGCTTGGTTTCTTTCATCCATAGAGTCATATCTTGTAGAGATTCAGTTGTCGGGAGATACCATTACCACTACCTTGACTTTGTTCCTCGGAGGCCCTTGCTTCGGCTCACTCCTTAGGCCGGACACAAGGGTGGTTCTTAGATGTTTCTCGACTTCTCCAGACATTGAGCATCTCCCCAAAGTGTCTTCCCCTATTCAGATTCTCCCTTGCTACTCCAATCCATCTCATCTCACCCAAACAGATACTAAATTAGTCCATCGGAGAGAATATTTATAGATTGTACAATCAGGTCCCTTTGACTCCCCCTTGATGAACTTGGGCCCGAAGATGTCCTTCTACCTTGAGCATTTCCTAGAGTTACAGGATGGTATCATAGTTTGCCCCCCATACACACGCAGACATTGGATGCCCTCACTTACGATTCCTTTGAGCTAGCTTTGGGTTAGTTCTCATCGATTCCTAGTGTAGACTGACCCCCATATGCACTAATAGTATCTACTAAGCATGTCATCTTTAGGAGCTAGAGACAAAGCAACACCACATTTTTAGGTGACCCCTATACTACGAGATCAGAGGGCACTACCACTACCTCTCTAAAGATTTAGGACGATCCCTCTCTACCTTCTCCCGATATCCTGACTAAAGATGTTTAGCCCTCTTTATCAAGGAGATTTTCAAACACAGATCTCAAATACTACATACCCCGCCTCACTCAAGGATGCTTCAGGAAATCACATCATATTTTCAGGTTGATTCAGATGATCAAAGAAACAAGCAACTAGCCGAGATCTAGAGTATTTCAAATACAAGACCAGTCAGACGTCGGGTCTCACCTTTGTTAGAAATTGATTGGCGCAACATTTATTTCACTTTTCCATTCATGACAGTTATTTGTGATTTTTATTCTTCTACTTATTTATTATGCTTATGCTCTTATCTTCAAATAAATGCCAAAACGGGAAGATCACAACCATATACAATGAACACAATATATAAGCTCCAAGCCAAGGCAAAACCCCTCCAAGAGGAAAACCCAGAAAGAACTTCTCTTCTTATAGAATTAAATTCAAAGGAGACTTCCAAGACCAAATCCTAGACAAGAACTAAGCCAACTAGGCAATCTTCCAAGACAAGATCTCCAAGCGAATTAGGGCTCTCCTAGCCTTTTGTCCCTTCCAACACAGTCTGTAGCACTTACTGCAATTTTTGGACTTGAGGTAACCCTAGACTTCTTAGGGTACTCGCATGTGTGAGTAGCAGAAAACAAGATTTCATACCTCCGCATTCTCTCTAGGGCTTCCTCCTCCTTCACTAGCCTTCTCTCTTGTCTTCTAAGACTCTCATATTCCTTCTTCATTTCAGAATGAACACAAGAAGATGTTTGATTGATGTGTCCCTCAATAGGTCGAATGACTTCCTTTATATAGCCTTTCCTAGGACTCGAATAGCGCTCACAAGGCTGACTTCATGTAGGCTAGTCAACTTGGTTCTTAGGAGCCTTCTAGACATTTCCATATACAAAATAATTTTTCTTTTAATGATACAAATGCCCAAAAGGGTCTTTTACAATAACAATGACTTTTTTACTCATGATAATCCCTACGAGACCTAATGATTAATAACTTGTGCATGGAACCCATGCTCCAAAAATAATTTTCTTTTATTCTTTACATCATTTTCTTTCTCCAAATAATATTTACATCATTACATGAGTCAAATGACAATTATGAAGACTGAAACTAGTTACATTTTTCAACAACCTCAGCCTACCCCCCCGGGAGGCCAACCAATATCCTCAAGACCATTATAGAGGTGTCAAACAGCACATCAGTTCACTTTGTCCTAGAGCATCAAAGGGAATAGTTCCAGACAGCTTCCAAACAAGGTGCCCACCCCGTTGCCGCCTTCCCCCCCACCCGACGGGTCCCTCCCCATCCCCAACATAGCAGCCAGAGACTTACCAAGAGCTTCTTTCCTTTGGCCTCAGATGCTAAGAGTATCCCTTGCTCCTACATCCCCCCCAAGATCATGTAGCCAGACTCCTCGTTGGATCCAAAGGAATCCAATAGTGCGCCAACACCACTATCACCCCCCTTGTCGTTGGCTATCAGACTTAGGCATTCTTGACATCATCACCCTCCAATGCTGGACTTATTAACTTAGTCTTCTACATCATTGGGGCCTTTGATCTAGTTATATACATGTTTATCAGGATGTCATACTGTTGTATTTCTTCTTTACTTCATTTACCCTAGATTTAGCTTTCACATTTTCCTAGAGTTGTGTTTGCACTCCCACATTGTCCATGCACAGGATGTACCCTTATGTTGAATTGTGTAGCTTGGGAGGTTCTTCACAAGCCTAGATCTGGGTTTGTGTGAAGTTTGGTCACAAAAGGTTTTGTTGGCAAAGAACCCAGGTAGAGGGGTTTTAGACCCAAGTTGGGTTTAAAATCTAAAAGAAAATTAAAAGGGAAAATTAATATTTCCTAAGGTCTAGAGGATCAAAAACCCTAAGTTCTAGAAGGTTCCTATGAGGCCTAGGAAGAGCTATTTAAAGAGGCTTAAGGGGAGGCTAGAAAACATCAAATGAGAGGGAGCTCATTTGATTAAGATTGGAGGTCGAGATGTAGTCCAAGAGGAGGTTGTCGCTAGAAGGCCAAGAAAGGGCTACCAGGAAGGTTGTTTCTCCATTCAAGTGCATTTCGTCCAAGTGGAATGATAGTTAGAAGAGTCGTAGCCTCAAGAAGCCCTAGTCGTACTGAAGAAGTCAAGTTGAGGTCTTTTTGTAGGGTGTTGGTGTGGACGAGTTTAGGAGTTGATGGTCGAGTTTGCAGGGCATATTTTGAGCACAAGTTTGTGATAAACACCCTGTGATCTGGCCGCATTATCCTAGATTCCTGTGGCAGGGCCGAGACCCTGTGTTTGTTGCTTGGAGTGGGTCGTGCGACTAGATTTGGAGGGCCACAAGGCCTAGCAAGTAGCTAGGTTTAGACCGCAAGGTTTTCAAGGGACGGTGCATAAGATTATAAACTAGAATAAGGGGTTTCACAATGATTTCAGGAATGATTGGCTACAGAAATTAGGGTACTCCCATAGTAACCCTAAGGAGGGTCAAAACCTCAGATTATACTATGCTTAAGAGTTATGTGTTAAGGGCAAAAGGAGACATCTTCCAAGGTGATAAATGCTAGGTAATGGAAGGTTGTTTCAGGGTTTGGAATAACAACTTATTGATGCCTAAGAACAGTGATGAGCTGGCTTTTATCATTGTTAGAGCGCAGATTTAGAAGCCCTAGTTTAGGGCTAGTTCTTCTATGCAAGGCATGTACTTAGATATGTCCCTAACTTGTTTAGAATATAGATCTGTGTATTAACAGTAGGTCGTGACCTCTAGAGGACTTGGAGAATAGGACCGCGGACCTAAAGAGTTATGCGCAGTAAAAAGGAGGGTTGAAGGATGAAGGCAGCCTTGAAGGAAAGAAGAGAATGTGTTGGTTTGAAGGTTTGTTCATAGGCTTGAATAGCAGTAAGTTTGGTGCCCTAGATCTGTGTGATTTGAGGATCAAATCACAAGTGTGAGGGTAGTATGTATGCAGCCCTAGATCAGTGAAGACGTGACTGTATGTGGGCAGTGTTATATGGCAATTCTACAGGGAGTTTGAGTAGTAGTTTGATGGCATCTTAAGTACAAGTGGAGAATTGTTATTAGATGCCCATTATGCCCTAAGTGCAGGACTTGTGAAGGACAACAAGGTTATTAGGAGTGGCAGAATTGTTAAAGCCTAAGGAGTTCAACCTTGAAGGACTTGTTACCACTCAAACCAATAGGGGAACTAATGCTGAGAGGGCAACCGCTAGGTTAAGGGCAACTGTGGAGGCTTAGCCCACTGTCACCACAACTAAGTCTCCCTGCTCTTTACAGACTTTCACCAATGGGAGGAGTCCCGGTAGTGTAGGGGTTCACTTGTAAAGTATATGTCCATGGATAGGTGAGAAGTGACCCTGAAAACCCTTTCCCAAGGATGGAGTGAACTTGTGAAGAATGAAGCTTGCTTGCTTTTTAAGCGAGGGACTTGGTCCACCAGGGATAAGGGCTGAGGATTGGAAGGTTGAGGGAGAACTGATAGGCTTATGAACAAGTTTCTCAATCCCTATAATCCTTAGGAAACTTGGATTCCCAAATGGTCCTTAACATATAGACTTTATTGAGAAGCGGGACCACATGGGGCCAAGTGGACCCAACCCAAGTTCGAGGATGGAATGTAGCAACCAATGATGTTCCTATCCTAAACAAGGTGAGGGGGTAGGACCAAGCAAGAATATTTACTTCGAAAGGTTGAATTGATCCTATTAGTGTCTAGCCTTGGGGATGCCTAAGAAAAATTCGGTCCTAGAGCTAGGGCTTGTGATTCCCGGAGATTCCACCGTCAAAATGGCATCAAATTTGGAGGAGAGGAAGGGGACCCACCAACACAGTAACCTAGAGGAGATCGAAATTTTTCCTTGGGCCAATTTCCAAAAATTGATGCCCTAAGTGACCCACTGGGGCTAGACTCGGGAAAAAGGGGAAAATGGTGAGAAGAAAGTTAATGTGATCACCCTTTTTACGGAACGAATGCCTAATTCACTTAAGGATATGGAGTCAAGAATGGTAATGAGTAAGAACTTGGATTCTTGATCAAGGAGGCCCAGAAAGTCAACTTCGTCCAATGTAGATAGTGAGAAAAGAAAAGTGACTTTCAACCATTTATACTTTAAAGAAAATGATGCAAGCTTCTCGAGATAAATAACCTCTAGGACATTTCATTCATATAATATTGGCCCATACATTTAATGACTAAAACATTGCTCAATTCAACATTACAATAATGCAACAACTAGCCCTAATTTTAGCAATATACATCAACAAGAATAGCAACAATAAAAAGCACTTACAACTTTATAGAGTATATCCAACTAGCAATTCGTTTGCGTAACAAAGCTCTAAGACAAGAGAAATAGCCCAAATCCATACATCAAAATTCATCCATCTCCAAAGTATCCTCCAAGGAAAAAGTGCGAAAATTCTCTAAGGCTAGAGAGATCCCAAATCAAGTGATGATACAAATTAATGTATCTAACATAAATATACAGCCTCCTAAGGATTTTGAATTAGCCTATAGGCCCCTAAAGATGAAATAATGTGCAAATAATAACTCCTAATGGTGACAAGCCACCATACTAGCTCATACAGTAAAAACAAACCTCACAAGGGGCCAAATAATGATGTATGCATGTCGTAGGGCCCTCCAAAGGCTCAATAGCATCTTGAAGTGCCATATTGAGGAATAAATTCCTCGGAATATGATGGACAAGGGGGTGGCCCCTTGTTCTCCAAATAGTAGACCTGTGGTACTCTCAGTGGATCTGAGGGTACATCAATGACCCCATGGGTCTCCATATGAACCGAAGATATTTGTAGATCCTTGTAATGGTTCAAGCGGTGGAATAAATGTTTCCATGGCATCGTACAAGTGCTGGGACACCTGCCAAGAGTGTCAGGCTCCTGTGGGGGCCTGTTGGGCATAGTGTACCAATCATGTCACCACCGTCCTGAAAGTGGATCGCTAGTAGTCTCTGAACATCCATGAAGATCTGTGGAGTGTTGTCTGCTGTTGTGGAAGCCCATGGCTCTCTATGCACACCCTACATGTGCAAATGTGGACCTCTGGGGGCAGGATCCCATATAGGGAAGCCAAACCCGAATGGAAACCACCTGCAATCTTGCATAAGATCCAATGTGTCCCCTAGGCTTCCCGTACAATCAATCATTAGAATAATCGGGTAAAGGAGCTTACAAACCATGGATAACAAAGTGGATACTTCATAATGGCATGCCCTTCCATAGTGGGCTTTGGCATGTGCTAGTGTCTCCAAACTCCAAAAGAGGTTAGCCAAGTACCTTATTAGGTGGTTTCAACCCTTAAAAGGGATAGTATGTCCAAGGTATGCCCTTCTAATGAGGGTGGAAAGTGATAAATAGGTGAGATGGAATAGGGAATGAGAGGGGCATCCCTGGGCCACATAATGGGGCATAGATATAGCTAGATAAGAGAAAGCCCACAATTGGGTATATAATGTATAGGAGGGAGTAGTCGTGGTACATGAGGTGCCTCGGCCTTGATTTTTCCATCGTTCTTTATATGCCTTTTGCCTTTTATGATTTTTTTTTGATTAATTGCTCGAGGCTCAAAGGACAAGAGCATGATGTGTATAATATAGCAGTGATTACCCCTTTTGTGGTAGGGTGGTTCATCGCCCTCCAGGGGTTGGGACACTCATGGGTTCCTGAATGATAAAGGAGGCTCATCTAGGGCCTATGGAACTAGGGTGATGGCCATGGATGGGGTAGAGCGCATGTGTCAGCTTTTGCCTACGTGCTAATTATTTTTGTCCCGTCCATCTTTTGCATTTTGTTGTATTTCTTGTTAAATGTGGCCAATCATGCTTTTTCTTATTTTTTTTAGTTGCTTCAACCTCTGAGGCATCATTCTAGGCTTGACCTAAAGTGGGACCAAGGGTATAGGGAGGCTAGCCCTATGTGGACCCAAAATGGGAATGTCGACCCAAGTGGGAGAAAAGATGAATGGGGGTATAGTGAGTGGAAAGGGAGTGATATGTGCGGATAAAGGAGGGGTCCACCCAAAATCAGGGTTTACCAAGTAGAACCACCCTATAACCAAATGGCTACAAAAGGAGATCCCACGGGTAACAACCCAAAAGAGATCAAGGGGACTGGAGCACAAATGAAGCCCACTCTTTCCGACAAATCCCCCCATCAATCCATACCCAACAATATCCATGATAAATAAACCCAATATTCAATTACCAAATGACAAGACATACCTTTAGATTCGAGAGGCCCACCTTCAAACATATGATCAATACAGGTGGGTAAGGGACCACATGGTTGGCTCAGGTGACAGAGAAATGGCACAACGAGCTAGTAGGAGGCATCAAGGGGTTGTTGGCTATTGGCTGAGGCTCATCATGGAGAAAAAATTTTCCTAGGGATATCACCCACAAGGTGGTGGGTAACAAGACTAAGACACCTAGGAGGGCTAGTGAATCAACCCTGGTTTATTGTGTAGCAGTGAATATCTTTAGTGAGAAGAAGGGCAACCTCCATTTCCCTAGACTTGTCATCTTGGAGCAACAATGTGACAAAAGTGGGCAACATAGTAGAAGACCCTATGAGTTGGCATTCTTGATGGAGTAAGGTGCAACTAGAGGGCAGAGTTGTTTGGAGCCAAGTTCAACGACCAAAAGGAGTTGTGCTCATTGATAGAGGCAGATTGAGGAGCTACGTATTAGGAAGCAAAAGGACTAGCAAAAGTGTTCAAGGTACATGGACTGAAAGGACCATGGATGCGCACCAACAGAAGTAAGTCAGTGGTATCTTGTTCAGGGTAGATTGGTTGTCAAAGTGACTGATAGCAAACCTTAGTTGTATTCTTGTATCAAATTGATTCTATAAGGGCCATGATCCCTGGTACGAGAGCCCTAAGACTATTGTATTATAGTTTGTAATATAACGAAAAAGGGTTTAAAAAGTTAAAAATTGTCAAGTGCATTGATGTGTATAGATTCTGTTGTGCAAAGTAGGATTGTTGTGGCATTTGGTTGTGTTTGTGTGAGAGACTTTAAGATCCAAACCAGATTCTCATGTGTCGTGGAAAATCAACACTTTCAAACTCATTAAGCTACTTTTGCGGTCATTTGTTGGAGATTAATAAAATATCTTATCTTATCTTGTTATTTGACTAGCCTTGGAAATTGAAATATTCTCCCTTAGTAATTCGCTCCAATAGAGAATACCAATCACTTTGATTTATGACAACTATTTCTTCATCCTTATCTTCAATTTTTGGAAATAGTACCTTCCAACAGCTATATTGACTTTCCAACAACGATTTTTATATTTTCTTAGACTTTTTATGCATTAATAGGTGTATTTTTGGTCGTCCTTAATATCTAAAACACCTTAGCCTATCAAGCCAAGCATTCCATGCTATTTTATTGTTCTCGCCACATAATGTCACATAAGAATCTGAGTCAACTGAAAAAAGGTCCAAATCATTGCAACATAAGCTTAGTCAAACCCTTAAAAAAGTTTGTCAAAATTAAGATCTCCAAAAGCATTGAAGATAAAGTATTTCTAAAACATGATTTTTGTTCCTTTTTAGTTGTTATGCCCCTAGAACATTGCTCACCCTTGTTTCACTGCATTTGACCAGCAATATCTCGAAAATGCCTTCTCCAAATGGAAAAATTCCATGTGGCATGTCATCCTCTCACTGAGCTCTGTGATCTAGGACCTTGTTGACATTTTGACTTCCAAGACCATTTTGCCTTGGGAAATGTGAACTACATTGGGAAGTGTGAAAATGTCACTAACTATGAGACTGTTATATATGAGAAACATCTTAAGGATATGACACCAAAGCCAAGGCAATATACAAACTCGATAGACTCATAACCATGTGGAAACTTGAGAGATATAAATGCACCTAGGGTGGGTTGGACTAGGCCCTACACTAGTGACCACCCATACACTGCAAGGCTCCCACAAAACCATCAGTCCACATATAACCTTACCTTAGCCCTCCAATCCTTAGAGACAAAAGAAACCTACTGCAAACTCCAAGGGACGGGGCATGGTTCGACCAAAATAAGACTGACTCAATGTGACACAAGGTCTTGGATGCCTACAAGGCCTCACATGGTTGTTACATGGCTTTCGACTTTTGACCTTGGGCCTACAATAGTACTTAAGAATGTTGGAATGAACCTATAGGTACCCCTGCTGAAAGAGGGGTAACAAAAAACCTAAGTATTTGGATCTCTCAAAATTTTAATCTGCACCCGAAGATTGTCATACGGCCACTCTAGCATAACCCTACCACATGTGCGAACATGTTGAATCTCTACTCCACATGGCACGTGCGGGCCAACACCAAATCACATGACACATGCAAATTTTGGCCTCTCCTTGTGTAGCATGAGCAATGTTAGGCCCCTATACTACTAGTGTCACCCCTTATTGTTATTAGTACAAACCACTTATTATATTGATGTACCC